>JAPDSC010038267.1:414423-476231 GCA_026290005.1 Latrodectus geometricus
TTTTTTTTTTTAAACAAGAATGAATTTCAGTTTTATGTAACAAATTTTTTCACTAGAATGTAGCATAATATTAATGAACCAATCAGCTGTATAAACTATCATAGTTACTTATTTAGTCATTAATTGTGCTGTGTTTATTTAATGTCTATGGCATCATTCAAACCTTAAGAAACAGTGCTTCCATGTTGATATTTACTTATTAGAACTATATTTCTCCAAAGTTTTAAGATTATTATTTAATCTAGCTGATTAATATTATATTCAATTAAATAGTTTCAATCGACTTTAAGCTAATTAGAACAAACTGTAGCTGACTAGTTAGCACCCTGACCTTTGATTCAACAGTTTGTAGGCTTAGGCTTCAATGTTGGTAATGATTTAAATACACATTAAACTGTTGTTCCTGATCTTAAATAATACTGACATATAAAAATGTGCCCATTGTGTGATAGACCAACCAAACCATTTATAATTTTATAAATGAAATGCTTATCTGTGTAGTACTAAAGTATTTCCTTATCCTGTACTGTTGAACAAAAGTATATTCAAACTTCACTTATGTGGTTTGGTGCTTTTATTCATTGTAATGCAAATTTGCTTGGGAATTTTTATTCTTTATTTGATTTCAATTAATTTTCTTCAAATATATTTTAGAAGAAATGATGTTTTAATGTTCATAAATCATTTATAAGAAATAAAATTTCAATTCGTATTCTGTTGAGCTGTTACGTTCTTTGCATGTTAGTTGGCTGTGTAAATTTTCTGTCAACAAAAATGATTGGAAAATTTTTGCAATAACTTTTTCGTGTGTTTGTTCTGGCGAATACTGAAATACTTTGGGTGAACCATTACATTGTTTCATTTTGTACGGAATTGAGAAAAAAGACAATTTTAACTTTTAACTTGATTCTTCAAATATAAAATTTAAGTGGTTTAAAATATTAGCTACAGTTTATTTTTGTTTTTTCCTTTTTAAAAATATATTGCATGTAAGTGACAGAATATATGTTGTTCATTAGTAAACAAACTCAATTTAAATTAATGGTTTTCATAGTAATTTAAATTTAACCATAAAAAATATTTTAAAGTAATATGTAGTGGATCAGCCTAGTTAGAATTAAGGTTATTTAGTAGAAGCTCATTTACCTGATCATTTTGAAATTGACTAATCTCTGAATTAATTGACTTAATGTATGCCATAATCAAATATACTTTTCTTTTAAATTAATTTAAAACATTCTTGGAGGAGAAGCAAAATACAAGTTAATGAGGTTCTACTGTAATCTTTTAAAATGGTTTAGTATTATAACAAGGTATTAAAATGTGTTTGTAAATAATTAAGTAACGTTTCTTTTTAATTTTAGGAAGATATTTCTCTATCATCTTATAAGAGACATCGTGATGAAGAAGGTGTTCCTTTCAAAATATTTCAGTACTATGAGAACTTTTAAAAATAACAATAAGTTTTGCTTCTTACTTGTAATGTTCAATAAGAAAAAAATATTTTGAATTTTGTTATTTATATTTTAATACACACATTTTTGTGATGTATTGTTTATTAAAATAAATTTTTCTTTAAAGGAAAGCATTCACCATATTTTTTCATTTTTCTTGAGTCATAATGTAAATTGCTTTTGATGCCACTTTCTTGCAATAAAGCCATGTTTAATATGTTAAAGAGTATCATTTTAACTCTCTGATAGAAATTTTCATTATAATTCTTAGTACAAAAATTGGTACAAAATTAACTGGAAACTAATAAAAAAAAATTTTTACAAATATTACAGGCTACAAAACAGATATAAAATAAGTATAAAAATCATTACTACTACTCATACTCAGTCGATAAAATATACATAATCAATTTTTATAATTATTCTCTTTCCATTTATCAAAAGAATACAAATATTTTACAAATAAACTGTATATAACAATACTGAACAGGTATTAACTGTACTTTAAATCAATAACATATATTTTTAGGAAATTTCGGATTTTAATCAAATGGACAATGTCACCCACTTTAAAAAACAACTGTATGAATGCAATCTAGTACAAGAGACAACTGGGCAATATAGCTGAATCAATAACATGAATAACATACATTTTTATGAAAAGTCAAATTTCTTGTTAGTAGGGATTGCGATTCATATGAACTTAAGTACATATGTCGAATTTTTGAGTACAGTCTTTGAAAATTACATAAACAGAAATTTCAATTAAATAACACAAAGTAAAAGAATTCACCTAATCAAGTTTTGGCAAAGAAAATTAAAGAAACGCAAATTCACAATTTACACTGTTCCTACCTTTCATTTCTACACACAAATACTAAAATTAAAATTTTCTATTTGATATACTTTCAATACAAAATATAACATGTAGTTTAATTTTAATGTTGAAACAAAATAAAATTTCAGCTTAGAAAACAAAATATAACTTGAAATACCTTAATTTGATACATAAATGGAAAAAAGAAAATATTGAATGTTTCAAATGTTACTCAAACTCTGAATTTTTCGAATACACCCATCCGGTAATGTCATAAAATCGCAAGAATTCCTTTAATTACCTGCTCATATGTATATATGCAATGCATGGATTTAGTATGTGGCCAGTAATATATCATGAAAACAAAAAAGGGCTTTTTTATGAATAAAAATTGTAAAATATCTTATTCACTTCTATTCATTATTCATGTGTTTTATCTCTCATGCTGCATAAAGAAAACTTATACGAAGACAATTTCACATGTTATTTTCAGAATAAAATTTTATGTTAATGCCTATATCTATAGATTTTTAAATGTTTTGGTATGATAATTTAAACTATCTGACTAGTCATGCAGCAAAGTTCTACCAAGGCTTTCTAGATCTAGGATCTTTACTAGTTATCTATATGAGGTCTTGAATCTACCTCATTAATATTTTAAACAGGTCTTAAATTTATGTTATACTATTTCTGAAAATGAATATTTGCAGTGTGCAAGCACTGTTACAAGTATTTGCATTTAGGTATGTATATATTGCAAAATTATAAATTTACAAATGAACACCATATTAAAAATATTTTCCCAAAATAAATATTGACAAAATAATTTTAAATAAAATTCCTCAATTATTGAAGAAAAAAATACAAGTTAGGTAATTAAATATTTGAAATAAACGCTTAGAATAAGATCATTTCATTATAGCCCCTCAGGGGGTTTACTTTAAGTAAACACGGGGGTGTCACAATCCCGAGGTACCCTAGTGATCTGTCCTCTTCTCTCCGCTTCCCCTTTTTATTCCTCTTCTCCCTCATTGTGGTTGCCATTGATGAGGTTGAAGGCTCTCCTTGAGCAGCTTTCGCCGCTCTACTTCTCTTGGAAGCTAAATCCCCCATGTGTTTGCCGTGCTTGGAGACCCGTGTCCCTGGAAACGAGGGTCCTGGTACTTAAGGTCCCCAGAGACCAACACATTACTTTGGCTTCTGTTTCAGGTAAACGGGAGGTGTGTTGTGGTCCTCAGATCATCAATCGGCTTTATGGATCAAGTGTTCGATACATCTGCTGGATGGCTCGTTAAGGATGGAGGCTATCACAGGGATGTACTGTGATAGCCTCCATGTACTGTGGATGTACTGTGATCGTATAGGAGTTGGCGATCACTGGTGCAACTGGTCTGCTTCCCCTTGTTGGACTGGGTGGTGCGGCCAGGTCCCGAAATTTAGATTCATTAAATGGAGAACAAAAACTTCTTTCCCTCGGGAGCATTTTGTCCAAAACAAAAATGATTAATTTTATGTTATTAAGGAAAGGAGGGTACTTTTGAAAATGTGTCCCCCTTTCTAAAACAAAAAAGAATATCGAGATTAATTAGGGAAGTAAGAAATATCCGCAAACTACGATCAAGGGACTTATTAGTGGAGGCTGCTAACTCTACACAAGCAACAATGCTTAATAACATGAGGTTGTTAGCAAATATTGAAGTAACTGTCTCGCCTCACAATAACTTAAATTTTTCACAGGGTGTAATTTCCGCAAGGGATTTGTTGAACTCGCCGGCAGATGAAATACATGAAAATTTTCAGAGTCAAAAATTCTGTGCTGTTAAACACATCACTGTCAGAAGAGATGGAAAAGTTATTGAAATTAAGCATCTCATTCTGACTTTAGCGACGTCAGATCTCCCAGACAATATTAAAGCTGCATATTTGAATCTACCTGTCCGGCCCTATATACCATTGAAAACATCTGCTAATGTTGGCAGATGTTTTCAGTGCCAACATTTTGGGCATTCGAGAAATGTTTGCAGAGCAAAATTGACTTGCGCTCGTTGCGCAGCAGTTGGTCACGATAATTTGATCTGCACAGCAAAGGAAGCATGTGTTAAATGTCATGGCAACCTTCCTTCCTTCTTGCAGTTGTCCTCAATGGGTAGTAGAAAAAGAAATTACCACCTATGAATGAAAAATAAATATTCCTACCCTGAGGCTAGAAAAAGTTACCTCTCTTTAACCGTAGCCTGGAATAAATTTTGCGGCCGCTGCAAAGAGTCTTCAGAAATATTCGTACGCAAACGGATTCTGCCACTCTTTGTTTCGAGATTACCCCAAACAACATCTAAAAGGTTAAAATCTTCTATTATTCGAAGAGCTCCTTTGGCTAAATCAAGAGGCGTTAAGGTCTCCAATTTTAAGTTTGCAAAGTAGGGTTCTCGAAATTCGTCCTTATCCACCCGTAGAACCATGTCATCACTGGAAGCTGATGCTGTCTCCATCTCTCGAACGATAATTTATCGCTCGAGGAAATGATCGAAGACTTGCCTTTCAGCTCCAGGGGAGGAGCTTTTCTCTATTTAAATAACTTCCTTTATTTCTTGGAATTGCCATGGTTAGCGTTCACATCTTGATGACATCAAGTCTATTACATCAGCTTATAACCCCGCATGTATAGCATTTCAGGAAACTTTCCTGAAGTCTACCATAACATTTCTATGCGTGGGTTTCAATGCTTTAGAAAAGACTGGTGACGATGGTCCAGTATCTGGAGGTGTTTGTATATTAACATCCAATAACTTCCCCTGCACTGCTCATTCGATTAATACTACTCTACAGACTGTGGCTATAAGAATACATACAACATGCTTAATTACAGTTTGTATTTGCCACCACACGATGTGATGAAGAATGCGCCAAGAATTTGATAATTTAGTTGATCAGCTGCCCATTCCGTTTTTGTTACTTGTTGACTTTAATGGACATAATTCTCTGTGGGGAAGTGATGATACTAATTCTCGTGGTCTTCAGATAGAGCAATTCATTTCTGATAACAGCCTCTGTCTGATTAATTCCGATGAGAAGACATACCCACAACATTCTCTCAATCTCGCCATTTGTTCTCTTTCACTTCTGCTATTGTTAAATTTAATTGAAGGGAATGATCTGCATAACAGCGATCATTTCCCACTTGTCATCTCCCAGACTGGAGGTAGTAATGTAAATCGGACTGATTTGACGTTATTTACATAATTGGCAGAGAGTCGTTGATAAAATAGTTACGATCGAGGATATTGATAATGCCCTATATAAAGTCACTGAAACAATTATAGTTGCAGCTGATACGGAAATACTTTAAAGTTCTACACCAAAAAGGCAAAAACCAGGGTGGAATAAGGAATGTCACACTTATAAAAAACAAAGGAAGTTATAGGGGTTATTTCCTATCGAATTCATTGCTTTTGTTCAGTAGGATCTGGACTGAAAATAAATTTCTATGTCTTTATAATGAAGCAATAGTAATATTCCCGTCCTAAATCCTGGTAAGGATCCTTCAGTATCTTCAAATTACCGACCAATAGCTCTTATGAGTTGCTTTTGTAAAACTCTCGAATGTATGGTCAACGAATGTCGAATGTATGGTACATTTATTTTTTTCTCGTGTACGTCTTAGAAAAAAATAAATGTATACATGTCAGAGTGAATTCCGTAAATGAAGATCTATTCTTGATAACATAGCATACTTGGAAACTCAAATCCGCAACGCTTTTGTGCGGAGAAACCATCTGGTTTCCATCGACATTGAGAAGGCATACCACCGTACATGGCGATATAGAATTCTCCGCTCATGAGATTTTGGCTTTACTGGTAATCTCCCGATATTCCTACAAAGCTTTCCACGCTCCCGTATTTTTTAAAGTAGGTATTGGAACATCCACATCCAATATGAGGGTGTACCTCAAGGTTCCATTTTAAGTGTTACACTTCTTAACTTACACATAAGTAGCATCCTTCATCACCTTTCACCTCTTGTTAATGGCACTATGTATGTGGATGACCTGCAAATATCTTGCCAAGGTTCAAACATGCCGATATGGCTATGTTTAATTGAGAGACAACTATATATATGCATACAAACATCTGTTTATAAAATAGCTGCATGGTGTGCAAAGAATGGCCTTACTTTATCTCCTAGCAAAAGCTGCTGTGTCCATTTTTTCAAGAAGACCAGCATTCATAATAATCCTGTTATCTATCGGACAACTCTGTAATACTTGTGGTCAATGAGATAAAATTTGACTGAAAACTAACCTTTCTTCCGCATATTTTATATTTGCGGAAAAGGTGTGAGCGATTGCTTAATATCGTCAAGGGGCTTTCAAAAACATCTTGGGGTGCTGATCGCACATCACTCCATCCAGTCTATCAGTCACTCATTTTTATCTCGTATTGATTATGGATGTGTTATATATGGATCTGCAAGGTCTTCTGTTTTACGCAGACTGGACACTGTCCATCACTCTGCTTTGAGAATATGTTCAGGCGCATTCTGCACATCACCCGTCCAGAGTCTTTATGTCATTTGCCAATATACCTGAGCCGAATGCAGCTGTCTCTCAATATGTCTAAAATGATGTTTAACAACCAACATCCTTTACGTTCATTGGCTTCTTCTCCTGCAGTAAAGAGATTGTATGATGTTCGACCTTACAGCATCCAACCTTTTCTCATTCGTACTAAATCTCATTTTTTGTTGACAAACCCATTGGTGGCCGTTTCATTGAAATGGACTTACTTTCACATCCACCTTGGTATGATCCACAGATATCTATAATGAATACCTTTGCACAGTTTTGGAAATTGGACACAGCTTTTTCAGCAGCTTCTCTTTTAACATCGCTGTCAGTATTATTCTTATACGCCTGTATTCACGGATGTATTTAAAATTGCAGGACATGTTGGTTGTGGCATTTTCTTTAATAATACGAGTTTCAGCTGCAGCCTCCATACGTCCTGCTCTATATTTACTGCTGAAGCTCTGGCAAGCGCTTCAGCTTGTGAATACAGAAAATTACTTAAATATTTGCGTATATACTGATAATTTGAGTGTTACAGAAGTGTTGAAAAATTCAAATACTTATAATCATCCTGTTGTATCTAAAATTTTTCAAACTGTTGATTCCCTTGCGGGCAAGGGATATGATATTAAATGCTGTCGGGTCCCAAGTCACGTAAATTTTGAGGGCAATGATAAGGCTCATGCAGCTGCTAAATCTGCATCGGTTATACTTCATATGTCCCTGTTATAGACGTGAAAAAGTTTTTAAAAAATTTGTTTATTCTCTTTGGTAGGACTTATGGAATTGGCAGGTCTCCAACAAACTACATGCCATTTTTCCATACGTCATCCCATCATCAGTTTTACCGTTACGAACAGCAGATGTTAAATTAACTCGCCTTAGTATCGGACACACACGTTTCCCACATAGACATCTATTTCTAAGTGAATTAAATCTATGATGTGAAACGTGTGATGAATCATACACAATTTATTATATTTTAATTTCATGTCATTATTTTAACCGTTTACCATTTTAAATTTTTTGATACAGATATTTTAACTATGCATGATTTCGTGATTTAGACCCGAAAACAAAAGTAGAAGACTTTTTTAGTAGGTCACTTAGAGCTCTGGCAATAATAGCATAATTTGGAATATATTTTCGAGAAAATAGCCTGCCAAGCCCAAAAATGATTGCAAGTGTTTGACGTCTTTAGGTTCAGGAAAATTAATTACTGCTTTAATTTTTAAAGGAGAGGATGAAATAGGATTGTTTTCTATAACATGGCCTAAAAATTCAACTTTTCTTTGTAAAAATTGGCATTTCTTAAAATTAATATTTAGTCCGTAATTTGAAGCTGTTTCAAGAACATGTTTCAATTTATAAGTTCCTCACAAAAACCTTTTTGCCTTCTTGAGGGCAATTGGTTTTATTAATTTTATTTAAATTTTATAATTTGAATCTGGTTAGTTTTCATTTTATTATTTATACTTATTTAGATTTTAATTAAAATATATACTCTAATTTTTGTATTTTAACCTTTTAATGTTGAGTTTGGGTTTTATACAAGGTTTTCTTTAAAATTTAATTTTGTTTAAATTTAAATTTAATTTGGCGCAGCTTATCATTATTGGGTCTTGCGCCATAAAACCCAACCAATATTTATTTACAAATTTTGGTATTTTACTTGATTTAAAAACTCTGAAATTAATTCAATGAGAAACAAATAAGTAAGAATACGATACGAAGAAGAAAATCAATCGAGTTTTATCACCAAAATATTATTATTTTTACATACTAACTTAATGTAATATATATATAAATATAACATTTTTTTTTTATAAAACACTTTCTATAGAAGATTTATAAACTATAAAACACTTTCTTCACAATAAAATGATATACATTATTTGGCTTTACATACAATGGATCTCCTATTAAATAATTAGATTATATCAAGTATACTGCGATTGCTCTAAATTTGGATAGTACAAATTGACAAACAGCCATACCTCATATTCAAATAGAATTCTATAAGCTATTACTACAACATATAAGCAAATACTTGAGTAAAATAATTCATGAGCAGTTTCAGAAAATTCAATAATTTATCTTAACTTGTTGACAATTTATTATTTTTAAGCGTTTAAAAAAATGAATAATTAGTTTTCATCTTTTCTGATTTTTAAGTACATCGTAGCAGTAGTAACATAATGAAAGAAAACTCGTACACAAATTTAAATTTCATAAATATGAAAATATTCTTCCGCTTAAAACTCACCTTTTTGGTAGTATATCCGAGTCGATATCTGATTTGTTTACATTTTGTTACCTCACCAAATCTTGCTCTCCTTGGCAAAGCTCCTTCAAACCAACACCCTCTAGAACAGTGTTTCTCAGCTGAATTTACTCCAAGGACCGGTAAAATATTTCGACACGTTCTCGCGGATCGGTAATTCGACCCAATGCACAGTTTTTCACAAAGATAAATCATTAAGACATGCATAATTTTAAAATCATTTTGTTTGTTATAATTGACATTTGTATATCCAACTTACTTATAATATTGCATCGAGAATAAAAGCACCAAAACTTAATTAAAACTCCAAGAAAATTCCAACGTGAACTATATTTATTTTTTTTTTTAATTAATATATTAGTCAAAACAACAATGAGTCGAAATGTGAACAACGTAAGTAGATACCAAATAAGCAAAAAATAATTTACCAAAATAAAGGATATATAAAAACTAAAATTAATGAGATTGCTGCTGGTCTTTGTTGCTGACTAAACTGTAAATCCTAGGCTTTAAACCAGTTACAGCAATACGTAAAGCAGGCGCAAGAGCAAGTCGATTTCTATGTTTCGTCTTAATAACAGTCATAGGCGAAAATGTAGTTTCACACAAATAAGTTGAGGAAAAAGGCAAAGATCTGAAGACAGTTCACTAAGTTCTGTTTCCTGGACTGTAGTGAGATTTTTATCATAATTATCAATAAATGAATTGATTATCCACAGATTACCTGAACGTACATCTTCTTCTGGGAGATAATACTGATCAAAAGCTATTGATAGTTCTTTTAAATGCTCCAAAATAACGCTGATAACGCTCTTCTGATCCATGTAATTTGTATTAATGTAATCAAAGAAAGAAGCAAACATATCAAAAGTGTTTTATTTCGCACGTTTATACCAGAGTTTCAATTTCTTTTTGAAAGCATCAATCTTATTGTAGAAGTTGAAAACTGTATTAGTTTTACCTTTAAGACTTAAATTTAGTTCATTTACCAGTGAAAATATGTCTGATAGGTACGAAAGCAAGGCTACCCATTCTTTGTTCTGAAAATGTCTGCTCAAGAATGATCCCTTTTGATTTAAAAACAATTGTACCTCATTTCTTAATTCATACAACCACTTAAGGACTTTTCCTCTGGATAGCCAGCATACTTCGGCATGTAACAATAGTTGTACATGATCTGATCCCATTTCTTGACGTAAAGTTTTAAACAATCTTGAATTAAGGGCGTTACTTCTGATAAAATTTACAATTTTTACCGATTCCAGAAGAATGTCATTCAGTTGTGGGGACAATTTCATTGCTGCTAAATGTTCGTGATGAATAATGCAGTGTGTGACTACTAATCCTTCTGATGCTACGTCTGTTATTCTCTTTGCAACACCTGTATGTCTTCCAGTCATAGCAGCAGCGCCATCAGTACACAAACCGATGCATTTTTTCCAGTCAATGGAGTAAGTTACAATATAATTATTAACTGCCTTAAATATTTCAGCACTTGTTGTTTGGGATGGTAGTTCGCTACAGCACATCAATTCTTCTCTAATATCATTTTTTGCATAGTCAATGTAACGAACATAACATAATAATATGGCATTATTTGAGACGTCAATTGACTCATCCATTTGGACAGCAAACCATTTCGATTTACGTATATCTTGGAGTAGTTGACTTTCTATGTCGTACGATAACTCACATATTCTTCGTCCAATAGTATCAATGGACAGAGGCAAAGCTTTCATTTTATCTGCAGCAGATTGGCCCAACACTTCAGAACACACGTCTATCAAACACGGTTTGACAAGATCTTCAGCAACTGAGTCTATTAGATTTGGCAATACGCAGAGCAACTAGATACGATGCTTTTAAAAGCGATTTATCAACCGAGAAACATTTTTAAAAGCATACTTTAGAATTTTCAACTCCAAACTTATTCTCCTGAAAAAGTCCAGGGGTTTGCTTTCCAGTTGTGGGTGCTTCGTTTGTAAATGCCGCATGAGCTTGGAAGGTTTCATGCTTTCATTGGAAAGAACATCTCTACAAACAACACATTCAGGTTTTGGATAATTTTCTTCTGATTGAGGCCAGAGGACAAAACCATATTTCAAATAATCTGCGATGTAGTGCCTTACAAAGCTTTTTCTTTTTTTGGAAGATTGTGGACTATATTCACTTTCATCTGTATTCGAAGGGGTGGACGACGTACTTGGTTTTTGAAAATCCTTTCTTTGCACGACATTCAGTGATGTGCGTTTCGTTTCCTTTTTACTCATTCTGGTTATTGATTTTATGTACCTAAAGTTACAGAATTAGTAGTTATAGCATAATATTAAATTCAGAAGTTATTAAAAACTTACGCTGATTAATAGTTTTCAAGAATTGCCCAAGTGTGCAGAATAATCAAAATCAAAAACAAAACGCAATCAAGACGCTAGACGCCTTGAACACTGCGATACTGCGATAGTCAGCGTTCAAGTAATCAGGGATACGCAAAGCACCAAGGCAGACAGGCGCACCCTAACTAGTGTTTTAAGCAGTGTAGCCAGAACAATTTGATTAAAAGGAATAAGTCGACAGTTCAAAATGTAATAGATTTCATAGAATAGTAAAAAAGAGTGCCGAGGTACCGGCAGTTTGTTTTTTTCAATTTAGGTAAAGGGTAATTTTGTAAATTTCATAAAAACTCAAAATAGTAACAGATTTGGTGAGTAATGTGACAACGTAAAAGGACTGCTGAATAATAACAGATCTATTATAATTATAATAGACTGGCAACGCTGGTGGTACGGCAATTTATGAAACGCGATTAGGTACATAGTTGCCAGTTTGTTGTATTTTTCATCAAAGATTACATTATTTTTAAAACTATTAAACTATTATTATTGTAATGTAGGTACTGTATCTGTGGTCGGCCTATAAAAGCTGGATATTTCGCGGACCGGTACCGGTCCGCGGACCGGCGGTTGAGAAACACTGCTCTAGAATGTATTCTAGGGGATGTTGTTCAAACCCGAAGGATTTGCCAAGGAGAGCGAGATGTGCGAGGAAGTGTGTTCAATGACGTCAAACTGTTCCTCCCTACGAATGTAGGGGGGAATGAAATTAAATTGTTTTAAATGACATTATTAAAGGAGAATTATGTTTAAAATCGCTTATTATAATAAGCCATAAATATTTTCTAATTTAATCATCCTTAATATATAAGATTCAATTATCAATAAATTATCCAGTTGGAATATTAGATAATGTTGATAAAATAATAAAATTCATTATTTTGGAATATACTATGAAATTTACACAGAATTATTCATAAAATACAACACTTACACATAAATACTTTAAAAGAATATTTCTACTTTTATAATTCATCAGTTTACTTTAAAATCATGATAATTTGTGTCAAATATTTTTATTTTATTAATTTCAGATGTTGCTCATTTGTACTCTTCATATATTTCAATTTTTAAAACAAATTTAAATTCATTATTTAATTTTAAATGATTAAAAATAGTTAAACTATGATGATATCAAACTTATGCCTAAAATAAATGCTTGATGATTCCCTGAAAAGATGACATATATTTTTTTATTCATTTTTTAGTTTTGATAATCTTTATTTTATTCAATAAAAATTAGCAAAAGTTTTACTTTTTTTCTCCATTAGTTATAAAAATGATAGATATGTTATCGATATTTATTCTTCCAAAAATAGTTATTTCAGTTATCCTTGTTTTTACATTCTTTTTCTTTACATATACATTATGACAGGAGTTAGATTTTGTAATCCAAATTTATCCAACATTTAAAAATTGTTGACATCCTTAATCTGATAAAAAAACTTTTTATTGTATGTAAATATTAAATAAACAAGTCATATCTACTAGCCTGAGTAATTTAACTATTATTGCTTATGGTATTTATATAATATAAGGTTGAAAATTTTTTATACTTGAAAAATTTACTTTTTAATGAATTATTTTTTTGCCTTATTATTAAATAATTATTATTGTGTTAAAGAAAAGAGTTACTTAAAAATGAAATATATACTCAGAAAATTTTTTAATTTAAATTATTAAAAACCTGCATTATACATAATTTATTTAACTTCAGCTATTATACAAAAGTAATTCTCAATTATTACCAGCCTCAGATGAAATATAAGCTGAACCTCTGAGTCACAATCACTGAATAAATTAAAATGATCAAGTTATAGTTTAATAGATACGACGATCTCGTTTGAAATTTAATGTTCATAAAATCATTGCTGTTTTTCATTGTATATTTGTCTCAGAGACGTAGCGAGCATATCTGGCTCCCGGGTAAAATTACTATTTTGGCACGCTCCCCCCCCCTCAAAAAAGTAGTTACATAATATACAGAAAAACCTCGTAATAAGAATACAATATAAATAACAAAAAAAAAAAAAAAACGTACTTTAAAATATAAATGATGATTAAAAGAATTGGAGTTACACTTTAAAATTTGAGACAAAGAAAATCTAGTTAAAAAATAAAACTGAGGATTTGGAAGTGTGTCCGTTTAGTAATTGGGTTTGCCGTAATTTAGAATTAACTAAAAAGATTATTTATTTTACATATTAATATAATTGTTTTAAACACAATTTTTAAGCAATGAAAGATTGTTAAAAAAAAAACACATCTACTTATAGTATAAATATACTTTTTTTAAAAAAAATATTCTGATATATTAATTATACTACATACAGTTTCCTTGTCGTTGATGAATCAAATCGATCAATTACTTCATCAATGTCGATCACTTAAAATTTTTCTAGTTCTACCCTTAAAAATGCTTAGTCATTAAGACTAGCGGTGCGCAAACTAAGGGTCGCAAAATACTGAACTAAATGCCAGATCTAAAAAAATAAAAAATTACCACGAGGCAATTATTAAGTATGGTTTTACATTTTGTGTTGTTGATGATGAAGTAAGCCCGATATGTGTCATTTGCAACGAAAAATTAGCAAATGAGAGCATGAAAGCAGCTAAATTAAAAAGGCACCTGGAAATTAAACATAAAGATTCAAAATAAACATGCCCATTTTTTTCAAAGACGAGCTGAAAATCTAAAAATTCTCAGCGCACATTTAAAGAAATTTACAGCAATACCTCAGAAAGCATTACGAGCTTAGAAGTTTCTTATCTAATAAGAAAAACAATGAAACCCCATACAGTTGGAGAATCCCTTATCCTTCCTGCAGCAACTTTATTTTTAATGAAGATATAACATAAACGTTTTTATATTCCAAAAGTTTGGAAGGAAAAGCACCTGAGAAAAAATATTCGAATTCGAAGTAATTAATGAATATTTTGAAACAAAGACCCTTACATGGGCAAACTGTGTTGCGGTTTGTACTGATGTTGCTGCAGCATTAACAGGTTCGAATAAAGGGCTCAGAAGCTTAATTCAGAAGATGGTGCCTCATATGGTATTTAAACACTGTATGATTCATCGACAAGCTCTTCTTGTAAAACATATGGATGAAGAGTTGCACAACATATTACAAGACGCTGTTAGTTCAATTAACTACATTAAATGCAACAGCCACGACAGCCGCCTCTTTTTAATACTTTGCAATGAGATAGGCTCAGCGTATGAGAGATTACTGTTACACACCGAAGTCAGATGGCTTTCTCCAGAAAAAAAATACTACGACGGTTATTTGATTTGAGAAATGAAGTGTACATGTTTTTAATCGAAAAGAAACATAGATTGGAAAATTATTATATCAATGAAGTTTGGCTAGGTAAGCTGAGCTATTTAGTTGATATTTTCGAAAAACTTAACGACTTAAATTTGAGCTTGCAGGGTGAGAATTCAACTGTCATAACTTCAGCCAGTAAAATTCAAGCTTTTAAGAATAAGCTTAGTCTCTGGTAAACTGAACTGAATAAAAACAACACCAACATGTTCCCTTGCTTAAACGATTTTATCAAGGAAAATAATATAGATATATTTATATCTAAAAACATCATTTCCAATCACATTGAAAAGTTAAAGGAAAATTTTTCTAGAAGATTCGAGGATTTTCCTGAAAACGATCTTGGTTGGATTCGTGATCCATTTTCCTTTGACATGCAGTTCAACTCTTCAAATTAGTGAAAAAGAGCAATTGATAGATCTAATTAGTGATTATGCTCTTCGAAATCAATTTAAGGCTCAGCCTTTCCAAACATTTTGGCTATCCGCAGAAAAACAATATCCCGTTTTATGCAAGAATGCCATCAGAGTGTTAATACAATTTGCATCAACGTATTTATGTGAAACTGGATTTAGAAAACTAGTTTCAATAAAAACAAAATACCGCTCGCGTTTAAACCTTGAAGATGATATGCGAATTGCAATTAGCAGCATACACCCAAATATGGATGAGATAATAAAAAACTTGTTGCCACATACATCTCATTTAAGGGCCATTTACTGATTTTTGCGTTATACAAAAAGTATTTTCTTAAAATTATAAATAATATTAATATGGGTCAAATATAACGACGTTTTCATTAGATGAAACGAAAGAAATGCGCGAAATATACATCATATTTGTGAACATTTATTTCTAGGAGTCGCCAAACATTTTCTCTCTACAAAAGAGGTAGCAGTCGAAGAAAGTTTGCGCATCACTGATTTAGACATCTTGTCTCATGTGTGTCATGTGCACATGAGACAAGATCAGAATATTCTGATCTTGTCTTTGTTAAATTAAAACCAATTCTGATATTGACCGAAAGTTGACCTTTCTTCCGCATGTTTTACATCTGCGGAAGAAGTGTGAGCGATCTTTTAATATCCTCAAGGTGCTTTCAAATACATCTCGGGGTGCTTATCGCTTGTCACTCCTTCGAGTCTATCAAGTACTCATTTTATCTCGTATTGACTACGGATGTGTTATGTCTGGATCTGCTAGGTCTTCTGTTTTACGCAGACTGGACACTGTGCATCACTCTGCTTTGAGAATTTGTTCAGGCGCATTCCGCACATCACCCGTCCAGAGTTTTTATGCGATTTGTCAGCAATTGCCTTTAGACCTGAGACGAATGCAGCTATCTCTCAATTACTATGCTAAGGTTATGTCTGATAGACATCATCTTAAATGTTCCTTAGCCATTTCTCCTGCTTTAAATAGACTATATGATGCTCGACCATACAGCATCCACTATTTTCTCACTCGAAATAAAGCTCAATTTTTTTGACAGACCTATATGATGTCCATTTTATTAAAACGGACATATTATCACACCCACCTTGGTATGATCCACAGAAAAAATATCATCAATCCATTTGTTCAAGGTAGAAAATCGGACACAACTCCAACGATTTTTCAGCAGCTTTTCTTTTAACATCGCTGTCAGTATTCCTCATACACACCTGTATTCATCGATGGATCTAAAACTACAGGACATGTTGGCTTTGGCATATTTTATGCTAATACCAGATATGGTTACAGCCTCCATACGTCCTGCTCCATATTTACTGCTGAAGCTACGGCAATTCATCAAGCCCTTCAGCTCATGAATACAGAAAAACTTTATAAAGTCTGGGTGTTTACTGACAGTTTGAGTGTTCTAGAAGCGTTGAGAAATTCTAATAATTATCATCCTGTTGTGTCTAAGATTTTTGGATCATTGTATTCCCTTGCTGACAAAGGCTATGAAATCATTTTATGTTGGATCCCAAGTCATGTAGGTTTAGATGGAAATGAAAAGGCAGATGCTGCCGCTAAAGCAGCATCGTCTTTACTTCATTCATCTGTCCCTCTTTTCGGCGTGAGAAGGGTTGTAAAAGGATTTGTAAATTCTCTCTGGCAGGAGTTATGGAGTATGCAGGTCTCTAATAAATTGTGTGCCATTTTCCCATATTTCATCCCATTATCAGTTTTACTGATACGAAGAGCAGATGTTAGATTAACTCGCCTTCGTACCGGACACACACGTTTTACACATAAATATCTTTTTCTAAATGAATCAATTGCATGGTGTGAAACGTGTGATTAACCATATACTGTTTATCATATTTTAATCTCATGTCCAGATTTTTTCGTTTTACATTTTTCAAAACAAATATTTTAACCATGTTTGATTCAGTGGGGAAGCCACTTCACAGAAACCTTTTTACCTTTTTAAACGCAATAGGCTTCCTTGATTTTATATAAATTTTCAAATTGTATTTCCCTTTGTTTTTAATTTACACCTATACTAAATTTTAAACTAATTATTTACACTGTTCTTTGTGTTTTAATTTGATTTTAATGTTGCTTGGGTGTTCGAAAATTTATGAATGATTTAGAAAAACAATGTTTTGGAGCAGCTTGTACTCTTTGGACCTTGCGCCAGAAAACCCAACCTACAAACCATTCATATTTTTTGATGGAACTGCTTTATAGCAGCATCTCCTCGAATGTGTTCAGTGATTGTATCCATCAAAAGGAAATTCCACAGTCCTTATGCTTAGGACCTCTGTTCATTGTTTAGAATTCTACAGAGTCATATAAAAATCTTTGCATGTTAAATCAGATTTTCTATAGCCTTATAAATTCAAAAAAGTAATGTTTGCATATTAAGCAATTTTGTATGTTAATGATCTATTTATTGTCTCACTAGTTTCTCTCAAAAGAATTGCAAAATCAACTGATCATATGAGTTTCATACTGATATAACTACTAATATGTGCTGTTAAGATTGCAATATATATTAGATATTATAAATGCTTGTTTTATAATTGCAATTTGCAATCTAAATTGGGGTTAATAGGTTTGTAGAAATTTTGCACATACGTTTTTCAGTTTAGTACAAAATTACCGTAAAAAATATGAATATCAAACTATTTTTTTTTTAATTTATATTACGAACAAAAGTGTCAATTATTATTCTTTGAGATATTTATACTTTGATTAGTTAAAACCGATAATTTACTTCTGTTCTAAATAAGCATCAAATTTTAATTTAAATTAATATACTTTGTATATTTTTATTTGATTTGTGTTGATTTATTATTGATATATATATTGATTTGTGCATCATTCGATTACCAATTTCATTATATTGGCAAACTTATTTATATTATATAATGTTTGATTCAATATTGAGTGTTTCACAATGTCAATGAACACCGACGGGTTATAAATTGATATCTAAAATTTAATAGTTAACCTTTTGAAAAGTGATTGAACTAAAAACATTCCACACACATCAAAATTCGCATTCCATTACATCGGAACACATTCTGTTTTTGTGATTGAAAATGGTTGAATGCAATTTTTGTGTAAAGATTAATCTAATTTCTTTTTAAATTCCAAAAGTGTCAGCCATAACCTACTTACCGACCTTTTTGAATATCAAATTATTCTTTTATTTATATTACGAACAAAAGTTACGATCAATATTATTCCTTGAGATATTTATATTTTGCTTAATTCATACTGATAACTTCTATTCGAGACGAACATTGAATTATTGTAAATTTAGTTTGGATTTTTAGACAATGAACAATTCTCACGATCAAGATAGAGTGAATTTTTTTTTTTTTTTTTTGTTGAGTGCTTTTAATCCAAATTCGATTAGAAAGTAACATTGGATTTTATCAGAAACAATCTGTTTTAATATTTTCTGTCTCTGATTATTTCTATGATTATTAATATGTTTTGTCAAAAATAAGTGTTTATGGTAATACACACATAATTCATCTGCTAATTTTATGATAATACATAGGCGAATTTTTTTCACTATATCGTTTGTTTTGGAATACACATCATGTCTCGTTCGCAATTCATATCAAATAACAAAACGCTTGGTAAATTGTGGTCACAGACCAATAACAAATAAGACTTCCAACTCCCAATCGGAAAACAGCTCTATTTTCGAATTCCGGTGGTGCGAAGTTTTGTCACTGTGCGAAGACATGCATAGTGACAAATATATTAAGCGGAGAAGTGTAAGTACTAAGCCAGAATGCATCATTACGTATTTCACTTAAAAGCAAAGTTCATTTCATTCAATAAAATGTTTCTGTTTTTCTTAATTTTATAATTTTATGTTTATTTGAAAAGAACTTTTATACAAGATGCAAATGTATAATCATATTAAATATAAAATAGTTGATAAATTCTCAAGAGTTATATTTATGTGGAATATTTGAATAAAAGCTCTTTAAATTTCTATGAAAAGCAAAGAAATATTGTTACCAAATAAAAATTAAATTCTTATTAAAAATATCTCATTTTTCATTCAAAGTGTGATCTTATTTCGTTATTTCGGAAATTCTAATGCAAAAGTTACAACACATTTTATAATTTAAAATATAATTCAATTTTATTATTTAACCAAAATTTAAATCTAACAATGGAAATTAATTATAACCAAAACATAAAGAGCAATGTAATCCAGTCAAAATTTAGATTAACATAGCTCACCACCATTTAGTTTTATTTAATAAAATCACGAGTAAAATAAATTTAAAAAAGCATATACATAATATAATATAATTAGGATAAGAAACAAGCATTTTTGTTAACTAAGTAAACTATATATATATTGATTTATAGGCTACAAGTCTTAAATCCATGTGAAGAATAATAATTTAACACTCATTTCACATTACAGATATTGATTTTTAAATAATTGAAATCAAAACAAGTATATTTTAGAGTTACTGCACCGTATACATAAGAAATAAAAATTGAAATATTATGTATATATTGTATTTAAAATATAATTTTGAAATATAATAATTGTGATATGTATAATAATTTTAATGTCCTGTAATCATAATACTTAGGAGCTTCATCTATGTGCTTTTTACTTAAACTCGTTTCATTTAATGAGCTATTGAACTTCATCATATGGAAAAATAAATATTAATATTAATTACGTGTGGATAGATATTTGAAAATTTATTACTATCGAAGCTTTCTGAATATTCTTAAATATTTATTTTTATGCATTAATTGCTTATCAAATCCTTATAATAAACAATTCGTGAAGAATGTGGCCGTATTTCATAACAAAATTTATATTTATGAAGCATTAAAGAAAAATTCGAACACTTACTATAGGTGTTATAGAAAGTGCTTCCATTTTTTTTTTTTTTTTTTTTTTCTTTTTTTTTTGCTTTTTTTTTTATTAAATAAAGTTCAAGTTGAGCAACCTGGAATGCAGCAACTTTAAACCATTTTAATTACATAATAACTAAAATTTTTAACTTAATTTTCAGAAACATTAATTCACGTATTAAAAACAATGAAATTTCTTCTGAAAACGTTCTAAGCATTCGACAAGTAAACATTTTACTAGAGGGAACTGTTGTCGTATTGTTACATTTTTACCCTCCCACTTTTTCAAAAAAACGTGCCGTTTTTTTTGCTCCCAGTCTATGGGAATTGAAAGTTTTAATTATTATTGGACTGTGATATTTATTAGAAATAAAATTTTTTGATTAATGCTGCCATTAATTTTAAATAAATATTCCATGGATTTTAGTTATATATATTTTTGAAATACTGCATCGTGTTTCTAGGTTAATTTAAGCCAATGACGAGTATTTGGAATATTTCAATGATGGCTTAAACCAATATAAAAAAATACATTTATGTTAATATTTTGCCATATTGTTTTTTTAGTAATACCAAGACGGTGGCTTATTATGCCAGTTCCGGATGTTTCAAAACCTCAAAGATGCAACAACTTAGCGAAAAAGTGAAAGTCGCCAATAAAGCACTTAGCGCAAGTTCTTATTTTCTCTATTAAAGTAAATTTGCATATTTTTAAATTAAAAATATGCAAATTACTTTAATAACGTGGACACGTAATTAAAAATTTTAATTACATGTCCACATTGTTTTAACTTCATTGTTTTACTTAAAAGATGTAACTATTTTTCTAATATGGCAAAGAATATAAGTGAAATTAATCTAGTAAACGATACAATTATTAAGATAAGAAAACATGTTTATACATACTAGATTTTTTTTACTGCCCAAGTGCCTGCACTTTCAATTTTATCGCCAAAGTGCCAAATATTGGAGGGGGTTGAAATGTTGCTTTCCCCCAGATATAATCTGAACAATACCTATCAATTATTTTTAAATATTTTAATTTAAAATCTGTTTCATAAGCATCAAACTTTAGTTTAGAATATGTAGAGGCTATTCATGGAAGAATTTTATAAATTTAAAAATAGAGTAATTTTTTTTTTCTGAAATATTTTACTATTATTTCCTAATGAATTTTACTTGGCAACAACGGCCACATTTTAGAATTCAGAGGTGGTATTCGTTATTTAGTTTAATTTTGTTTGGAGACTGCTGAAATGTCGCATCAAACAGGCATACAAGGTAACTTATTTGCTTTCATTTTTTTATTAATTACCAGAGAATTGGATATGAGGTTCTCACTTGTACTTTATAGCTGTTTTTATTGGTATTCTTTGTTTGCTTCTTTTGATCTTTAGGGCATATAATAGTTTCGGTATATATTTGACAAGTTAAAAAGGCTGTTTTCTTGTTTTCATTTCATGATTTTATATATTACTTGGTGACAAAAATACCTATCCAGGAAGTCAATTTTCATATCCCACTAAAGAATTATTGTTGTTATATTTTGATAAGCAGTTTTAGAAATGATATTTTTTTTTCTTTATCATTAACCGAATTTGCCGGTTATTTAACCTTTATTTTGATAATTTTTCAGGCACAACTATTGGGAGATTGTTAAAGTTTGAGCAACAAATTTTGTAGAGATTTAACATTTGGGTATCTTAATTTATTTCTTTTTTCCGAGAACCACATATTGTAATCATTTTTATAATCTAAAACTAGTATAATTCATAGAATTTTATTTCGTTAACGTCACTATATTGTCATAGTATAAAGATCAGTAGGATACTTTCTTAACTTAGCTAATTTTAATAATTTGAAAATAAAATAAATTTTAGAAAATATACTATGAGAAATTATTCATTCTTAGAGTAAACTGTCCCCATTATAAAAAGTTTTATTCCTTATTGTTTTAGTTATTTTAAGAATCTTGTTATTTATCAGTGGAAATATCTCAATACAATTCTTATGAAAATTGGTTTATGTTAAATATATAAGTATTTCCTACAACTGCTTTAAAAATGATTGAGTGATAAATTTATATATTTTGTATCAAATTTTTTTAAGATAAAGAATACATCTTGTCTTTTTCCACTCTATAGATGAGAGATAAAAAATGTTGCTACTATTATTTGCTTGTTTCTATAACCATACATAATATATTAGGAAAACTATGTATAATTTAATAAAAGAAACAATATGCAAATGTTTTATTAAAAAAAGGAGATCATATGGGGATGACTACACTTTAGTTTACAAATAGGAAATAAAATAAACTAAATTCCTAAATTGAAAGAAACTCTTTTGCTCTTTAAAAGCTCTACTTTCTCTTTGTGGCACAGGATCTTAAAGAAAATAAAAATCAGTTACATAGGTATGTTAAATACTCAAATAAATATGTATCTATTAAGGATATATCTTCCAAAGATGCATTAAAATGTCCCACCATATGTAAAAGACTAAGCTTAAAGTGGGACAGTTTTTAACTCTTTATCCCTGAAAATTTTAGTAACTTTTGCTAAAGGAAAACAGATGTTAACAATCTATTTTAGAAACTTTGGAAACCGTAACTATGATTTTATTGGATGGAATATAGGAAATACATTCTTGTTATTATATATGTATTTTCCCATACATCAGTCAGACTTTTATAAGTTAGTATGTTATTGTAAACATTTCTAGATATTTGATTAATTATAGAATTTGAATAACTATGGAATTCTCTTTAAAGTTAGATTGGGGTTTATTTTTAAATATTTTGGTGCTTCATTTTTTCAGCATGCTTTTTTAACAATTTGATGTAAAAAATGCTAGATTAATATTGAATATTTTTTTGTACTTTATAAAGTTTCAATTTTCATTCTTTTTATTTTTCAAAATAAAAGGTTCAATTTTAACTGTACCAAATATTATTTCTTACTGTTCACAGGAATCTTCTTTCATACTTAATTTTCTTTAAGTTGTACTTATTCTATTCATCTTTTTATTATTTTCTCCCACTATAACAGTTATAGACACATTTTGCCCAAATGATTCCTAAACATTTGTTATTTTTATTTTTTTGTTTTCACTACCTGACAAATTCATTTATACACTTTATTAATCAAATATACATATTCTATAACATATTATAGCGGTTTAAATGACTCATTTCAAGCTGAAAACTTATTTCAACTAAATTATATTTAGACATGTCTTTAAAAGTCAATATATTAAATCCTATTTTTATACTTAAAATCATTTTCTAACTACATATATCTGATTTTCCTTTGTTGTAAAAGCTATAATTAAATCAATTCTTTTGTTTAATAGTCAGTAAAGTCAAATACTTAACCATACCTATGTTTACTAGATGAAGTAAATATTTAATAAATTTAATTTTGGTTTTTATGAAACATTTTTCAACATTTCACCTTAAAGTCTAGCTTATGAGTTATAAAATACTATGTAGGTAATTTAAACCTCTAGTGAAAAAGGATATATACCTTTTACATTTATTTATGAAATTTGTTCACAACCTTATCAAATAGATCTTAACATGAGTCCACAAAATACAAGAAATGCAATAGGCCAATTGAACATGGCTCTTTAAAAAAATATGTCTCAAATTTCTATTTGAATAATGAATGAATAACTGCATTAAATTAGTGTTTCCATTACTATTGGAATCATTGTTATTCATTACTATCTAATATTCCATTACTATTGGCATTTAGAATCATTGTTAACTTATCTATTGGTCAAAAGTTTTCATATAAAGGATTCTAGATGTAATAAATGTATTCTTCAAGTGATTTAACCCATTTTTTTAGAGACTTTCACTAAATGGGTCAATGAGTGGGATTTGTTCTCTATGATGTTAAATTTCAATTTACAAATTATGAAATTAGATTCTTTATTGAAATTTGATTAACTGATACAATTTATTAATTTTATAGTAAAACTGCAATGTATTTATTTTGCATTTACAGATGTCGATGATCTCTTCAAAGTATCCCCTTTTCCCATTCTAACTGGTTGATTAAAACTTTACTTTACTTAGTGGTTACCTTACTTTTCCATAAAATACTCAGCGTATTTGTGTATTTACTAAGTGTATTTGTGTAATTTATTAAGTGTTGCAAACTTCAGTTTAGCAGCTCTTGGGTTCATCTGCATTTTAGGTCAGTCTAATCTTAAATTCAATAGCTTCTAGGTTTGATTCTTATCCTCAGGACATGTTATCTTTGTGGTATAGTGAAGCCTCAGAAATCTGATTTAATTGAAGGAAACTATGTGCGGATTTCGGAAAGTTTAAACTTTCTAGGTGGCTTATTTAAACTCTCGTTATTAGCTCAATAATAATCTGAAAGTTTGTTTTACATTAATAATATGTAAAGCAATTTCACCCATGATAAAGCATGAGTTTTTAATAGGTCTTCTATGTTTCGATTCATATCAGTGTAATGTACATTATTTGCGTAATGAACATGATCTTTCTCATTTGCTCTGGTAGGGAACTAAAAATATGTCACAATTATTTCTTATTACACACCAGTATCTGATCCACTTCTTATCTTGTGTTTGTCATGTATAAATTTATATCAATCTCGTACTGTCCTGTCTGTTGTCAGTTTTTTATTAACTTTTCATATTAGATTAATTGTAGTAAAATTTAAGTGCTCACCTAGGCAAAGGAGAAAGTACAACAAAATTGGCATGGGTAAAACTACAATAATTAAAAGAAAAATCTGGCCGAGATTGACTCTTCTGTGCTGTGACAAATGATTGAACTATATCACAATTAAAAAAATATCTGTTCGTGAAAAATTTGGTGAAGCTACATTTTTGTGTTTTACCCAGGTTAGACAGGAAAGTGTTCCTATCAGTGGCCTACTGTTTCAAGATAAAGCTTTGAGTGTGATTTTAGTTTTAAACACTTCTTGCCAAAAGTTGTTTTAAAAGAATTGTCTGCCCCAAGATTTGAAATAAATAAGGAATGTTAAATAATAATGGCTTGTACCAATGCTGTTATTAATAAACTATCACCAATTGTGATTGACAAGTCTGTAAAGTCCAATGCTTTAAAGGGCATAAGTATTGCAATTTTACTAATTTACTATAAAAGTCAATAAATTTTGGATGGATATTTATGTATTTCAAGAATCAATCTATATACAATGGAACTATACATGGTGCAACTGGGTATTTTCCGAATCTTTTGCATTTCGGCAAAAACTTATTGCTTTTCTTTGATACATACCAAGACAATGTTATTCCCAACCAAATTGACAAATCTGCTTATATATTAAAAGAATTAAGATCTCAATACTTCTTACAAACATGTATACTTGATCTTATAAAGAATTCAAATCAAACAAATTTCTCACTGACATTATTGTGCCAAATTTAGGGAAATTGTATATCTGAGATCGAGGGACAGTTAATTATAAACCATAATTTAAGTCCTTTCTCTGTTGTTTTGAAAACTAATAAATTATGTAATTTAATTGCAATATTCTTGCAACTCCTTTCAAAGTACATAGTGATAGACTTTATTAAGCTCCCAACAGGAAGCAATCACTAATTTTTCAGAATTCTGAAATAAGTTTACCTGACAATCAACTACGGTACAACATCATAAAAAAGAACATCCTTTAAATGTTATAAATTAAATATTTTGAAATTGTGGTATAATTGTCAATACTGAGGTAGAACAATTTATAATAGAATATTTTTTCCCTTCTAATATAATCAGTACCCTTATTATTTCCTTTATTATAATTTGTGTATAAGCTTGAGTCAGTGACAGTCATTTCTGACTTTTGACATTTCTTTTTTGTTAAATCAAGATTAAAATATTAATTTACACAGATCACATCACTAACAGTTTCATTGGTTTTTCATTTATTAGTCAAATGAGTATGTGAATATTTTGTAAGTTTATTATGTTATTTATCTTTTTTTTTTTTTTTTTTTTTAAAAAACTTACATGTACAGCATTTAACATAAAATAACAAGAGTTCTAAAAAAATGTATAGGAATCTCAAAGCTATTTGTTTATTGTTTCGGTATTTATTGTTGGAGTACTATAAATGTGTATATATAATGTATTGTGTTTGAAATAACTAATCAAAATATGTATTTACCTAACCAATCAAATGGCAGTCTGTTGAAGTAATTAAGCTTAAGTGTTTTGCTTGTATTGTAGCTGTATGACAATGATTGTCATTTCGTTTTTGACATTTATGAATGCTAAAATTTGTATACATTTATATGTATCCTTACATGTTAAAAAGAATTGAAATTACAAATGGAATTCATGTATGTGAATATTTTTTTGGCTGTAAACATAAATTGAGATATTGTGTATACTGAGTGTAATGAATTCGAGAAACATTACTCTTACCATTTATCTTTGAAGATTTTAAATCATCCTTTCAAACTTTTTAACATTACACAACCTATAAAAATATTAAACTCTACCAGACAAGTGTCTATTTTCCTTAACAAAATTTCACAATTTGATGTTTATTGTGCTGAAGCCATAATTTTAAGGTGTCAGTTTCTATTCATTCAAAATGTAGTTGTCATTGTGTCCATATATAATCTCTAACACTGATATGGAAAAGAAATTGCTACATTTTGGTTTTAACAGTTAAATACATTCTAACTATTGTAGCTTAAATGTTGCATATATTTTTATTTCACTTTTTTGAGGAAATTAAGTTCTAAAGTATCTCAGTTTACTAATATATATGAATAAATATTTTTGTTATATAACTTTTACCAATATAAAATTATTAGAATATTTTTTGCATATAAATTGCAGAATTCTGTCTATTAATATTAAATAATTGAAATATAGATTTAAGTTTGTTAAGTTAAACATGTTTAAGCAGCGTATTAGAAAAAGTGATGGAGAAAGAGATTCAGTTCGTACTTTCTGAGGATCGTTCAGATTATAATTTCATTTTAATAATTAAAAATAAAATCTACTAGATTAAATCATAAAATATTTATTTTAATCATTGTTCGAATTTAATTTTATCATTTTTTATGATTAAAAGAAAAGTAAATTTTCTTATCTTCATTTCCCTAATAAATAAAATTGCAGAATCAACTAGTTAAACTAATCAGTTAGTAAGTCTGGCAGCTTGTTTAATCACTTGTTAATTTGAATCATTACAGGTATTTTTAAAAATCAACTAGATATTTCTAACACTATGAAGTAATGCCTAAAATTATAAAAAAGCAAAATATATATATATATATATAAAATTCTTTTAATTTTGTCTCAAGGCATATTAGTGAAAACATTTCTTTTAAAGTGTGCTTTCATTTAGTTTTTCATAATTTAAAAAGGCTAATTTAATGAACCAGGGAACTGTTATGGAGATCAGATGTAGAGTATGGTTAAATTTGTTCAGAATACTCTGAATTTGTAACTGGTACAAATTCAGTATTTTCATGTTAAATATTTCAAATAGAATGATTTCTGTTATTGTTTATTAAATTCCATTAAAAAAAACATATATATATATATATATTTATGATTGCATATCCTTAAGTATGGCTCCAATTATATTTTGATCAGATATTGGAATGAATGTAATTTCTGCTTGTGCAAATGTCTTCCAAAAAAAAAAAAAAAAAAAAAAGAAAGAAATTAAATTGAAATGAAAACTATAGACATCTTAATGCTTTATTGTTAATAGTATTCTAATAATTAAATATTTACAAAGAATACTTTAATATTTTTAATTACTTACACTTTCAAAGTTTTTTATAACTTTTCTCTTTTCAATGAAATGTATAAGCTTTGTAATACAAATGATTAAAAGTACTAAATTTAATAGTTTTTAATTTTTTTAAATTATAACTTTAGTCATAAGACTAAAATAATCTAGCTATTAGCATTAATTAAATATTTTAACAATATTGACTAAAGCAATAAAAATTCATGAAATATATTTTCATAAGAATAAACTGACTTACAAGAAAGAAATTTTTACAATTTTTACATCATCAGTTTTGCATAACTTTTAAACTGTTAAAGAATCACCTATACATGTGTTTTAATTTATTTTAAAATGTTTTATTTCTCATATTAGAAATATCTTTTTGAAAAGGCTAATTCTTAGCATGATGTCAGAGTTTATTGTTAAAACTCATCTGATATAAAACATAGCACAGTGCATATTTCATAAATGTGAAACTAGCCATTGTATTAAGTATTGAAAAATTTGAGAAGCAAAAATCAATATTAGAATGTTAAAACAGATGATTAATTATATTCTAGAGGAAATAATAAATTTGTTGTGGATATTAAGTTAAAATTACTAACAAGCATAATATCAAAAGATAGCTAAAGGATCGATTAGTCTTAGTGATTACATCTTGTTAACAAAAGATTCAATTTAAATCACAAATTTGGAACTAATGAACTTTATGTATTAGTACATGTCTCGTGAGAAACTTATGTCATATACTGGAAATGTTGAATTGATAGTGCATATAATAATACAATGGATAGAATTCTGTTTGACTCAAACGCTTGCCAATGAAATATTCAGTCCATAAAAAAGACAAAAGTGAGTTTCATTAAATCCCATTCACTTAACTACACAAATATTCTAAAGTTGAATTGCCGCTTTATTGATTTTATTTGTATATATGAATAAATGTGTTATTTCCTTTATTTTCGTTCTCAGAAGGTAATTTCAGCTTTCTAGCTTCAAATGAGTAAATATTGCCTGGTTTTCAGAATCATATTTAATTCAAACTACAAAAAGTGATTATATCCATAATCAAAATGTATTACCACATGATTTATAATTTTGATTTCATTTACAGTAAAAGTTTTTACAGGTAAATAATACTATAAGTTATTTTATTTAAATGATGAAAACAGATTTTTTAAAGTAAGATTTCCTATTTGCTACTGACAATTCATAAATGCAGTCGAACATTTAAAATAATTACACTACAACCATATTTCTATTTTTTTTTATTTATGAAAAATTAAGAATTTTATGTTATTAAAATTTGAAAGATCACAAGGATTAATTATTGTACTAATAAAATATATGATCTAATATTAGTAATGTCTTTAATGTAATAAAATGGGAAATAATTGCCAAAAAGATTCATTGCAAAATTGAGAATAACATATAAAATTTAATTTATATATAATGCGAAAACAATCTCAGTCAATTTAAAATTTATTTTACCTATTTAATTTTAAAGAATAATTTGTCCTTTTTTTTAAATTAAATATTTTGAATATTTCAAATTTTACCTTAATATTAAATTTGTTACAAAGTCAAATTTCCATTCTATAAAGTTCACAGTTGAGGAGTAAACATAAATTACTTTCTTTTGCAAAAAGGTAGAATATAAGTAAAAGTGTAGTATAACAGCCACATATATTTCAAAGAATTTTTCAAATGTTATCAAATTCAGAATGAGTTAGAGTATGACCTTCGATAATAATTGCTGTCATACATTTTTTTTTTAACATTAAATAATAAAACTAACGAAAATTATGTTAGTTTTTTAATTTTTAATATTAGAAAAATAATTTCATATTGAGTATGGTAAAAATTGCAACAAAGACAAGTAAAATTTTCTGAGCATTACATTCACGAAGTAAATTACAAAACATGTATTAGTTTCTTCAATTGATACAGGCTGATGGGCATCCCCATTGTAAATCAATCTTCATTATGACACTATACTGTGGTGGGTAAGGAAAAAGTGGATATATATCTGATTTTGAACTAGAGGCTTTTGTATTTTTGACAACTGTTATAGGGAGACAAACTAGCTTTGCACGAACTATGTTGCCAAGGCAAGCAAATTTTAAATAGGAAAAGTCTTTAAACACTTTTTTATTTAATTGCATAAAGCCCACATACAAAGGCGAAGTTTTATCCGTATTTTACATAAAACAATTGATAAAGCATATTCTGAACAAGATTGTTTTATTATCCCATCCCGTTACAATTCGTCAATTTGTTATCGACTTTTTTTGTTATGAAAAGATTCTTCTACAACTCATTGAATACTCATCAAGTGGCAAATCATCTTTTAATAAAATATTCATTTTTAAACCGTTTTACGTGGCTCTGTAAATGGTTTGTAGTTTTTTTAATTAAATTCGAAACAGTATCAGGTAGTTATTTGTTAATAATAGGCCTTAAATTCATATCAATTAACTCACTTATCTCCGCAGAAATAAGAGACAAAAAAATTATTCTCAACAGAAGAAAAATCGTCCCTGGTCAGTGAAATGAACTAGCTGACTTCACATGGCCTTGCCACTTTCGCGGAATTCGGATTGTCAGCGATTTTAAGCCCCCGAAGGGGGAAAGATGCAATCGACAATCAGTGACACATGCTGCTTCCAAGTGTACGTTATGATTTTCACTTACAGAAAAACATAAGACACTTCGCGAGAATTTTGTACCCGAACAAGTTGGAACAGCAACATTGTTTATAGATCGCTTATGCGAAAAAAGGTTATCTCCAGTTTTGCTCTAGACGAAAAATATGAATCGCATTCGCTTCCCAATTCATTCCTGGTGAACCAATTTTGACTTTCACGAATGTTAATATGTTCCTTAGTTTTAAAATCAAGAGTTTCATACTATTTATGAGAAACCATAAGGTCACACATTTTTTTTTATATATAATTAACTTTTCTTAATCTAGAATAATGATCGAAAGTGGCGCAAAGCCGTGAAGCGAGTTGTACGTATGATTCTGCTCACTTTCTGTGCATTTTTAAAATTACGTAAACATTCTCACGGTGTAGGCTGAAACTGTTTTAAAATGAAAGCTTTTAATTCAATATATTTAGACATTTCAGCTTCGTTAGCATAGGCCAAAACATTTCATTTATCACCCAAAAAGTTAATATTTCCGATTTTAATTTAAATAGGGCGTTATTCGTGTTAAAAGCTTTTTTAAAGGGCAATAAACAAATGCAGAGCTTCTAGCCTTTTGGGCGCAGATTAGGTGGGATGTTCAACACATTTTTTTATCAAATTTTCTTAGCTTTGCGACGTATATTCAAAATTGTTTTGTGCATGATTCGCATTTTCACTGACTGCTCGCAGCTTTAAGTTTTGTAACTCAATTTCTTTCTCGATTTGAGCTAATTTAATTCTAGCTAGCTCGGTTTAAGATTGTTCAGCTTTGATTCAGTTCAGGTTGATTTTATTCTTTTGATTATCTGTATTCTATTCAATTTAACCATACCTTTCACAAATTTAGGGTCGGTTTTCAAAATATCAGAACTTTTAAATAAGCCTTTAATATTTATCATTCACGGAAACATTTAAATTTAGTTCTTCTGTTATAACTTTTAGCTCTTGTTTTTTTATATTTAGAAAATAACTCATTTTACCAAAAATAGAACAACAAATCTCTATAATAACAAAAAAGTACTTTACCTCAGTAGTTGCTGTTAAGCAGAAGTTAGACTTCTTCACATGTAATATTAATCCACTTAAGGTCACTTCAGTCACAGTTTATATTAATTATTGTAATATCTCTTCAGATATTTTTAATCGCAAAATGATTTCATTTTACCCCATGTCCCCTTCAATTTGTAGAGTGACAAAGGTTTTATAAACTATACACTGTTTCAATCCGGACACACGTGAATTAATACATAAGTATTGAACAAACAGTAACATTTAAAAAGACGTAGCTGTTTCGGAGTAGTACCATCTTCCACTAGTAAACAATATTATATCAAAATAGTAATGCGAGAAGGGGCGGCGGAACCCCTTCTCACGTTCGCAGTACTAAAGTAATTTTCTCTTATTCTTATGTAACACTTGTGTTGCTGTCTGTTTACTCTCTACTGTCTGGGAGTATGTATGAATACTGTCTGGGAGCATACTCCCAGACAGTATTCAGACACCGATGCTCTCTAGTAACTAGCGACATCTAGTTATGATTTATGATCCTAATAATTTTGGTGTATTTTAATTTGATTTTAATGTTGCTTGGGTTTTCTATAATAAATGAATAATTTATAGAAACAAAGCTTTGGCGCAGCTTGTCCTTTTTGGATCCTACATGTATATTCAGCTCATCATTATTTTTGTCGCAACAATCTTCTGGTGGTAAGTCTTCTATTAAGTCGAGCCATCTGTTTTAAGTTTGATTTTCCTTAAACTATTCCGTCTTGCAGAAGTTTCTCCACGATCATTCAATGGTATCGTGACCTTTGATTCGGTGTAATTGATTTATCTCACACACACACACTGTGGTTAATAATGCATTAATTACACAGACTTACAGTACCTGCAGTTTTTGGAACTGACAGGTCCAAAATTTTACATTTTATTTTCACCCTAAACGAAAAGTAACCACACACTAATGTACAGTACACTCACTCACATAAACTGTAAGCAGCAATGTAGTACAAAAAGTTAAGTATTTAATTTAGTCCTATACTATCACATACGAAAGTCACTATTTCAAGCGAAGCTTTTCCATTATTTTAGACAATGTTGGTATTTGTTATTTATATTCGAATATGGTTAAGTATTTTACAATCGACTGTGGAAAACTTAATGTAACTGTTAAAAAAAAAGCTGTTAAAGTTTCCGATTTTGTTGAAGGTATCAATGAATTACTTAAATTATTTCCGTTAAAAGTTCACGATATTTGATGAAATACAATATTTACCTATTTTTCTTTAATATATTTGTAGTTATAATTCGGCAAGGTGTTCATTTCAAGTAACTGAATGCGAAAGTACAAATCATATGTAATTATTTTCGGGTGAACGATGTTTTTTAAGAAACAGAATTCTTGATATAAACTTGAATAAACTTTCTATAAAAATAGTTATTGTCGTTAAAAATGTTATATGAATTTCAAAATAGGTTAAGGAAAAGTACAAATGTGAACTTTCTTTACCTCCAGTTAGTATAACTTATATTAATAAATATTTTAAAAATATCAATTATTCTTACAATAAATTTCAATTATTGTAAGAATTTAATTTTAATGTAAGTTTTCGGTAACCCAAAAAAATAAAAATTGGCTTTTTTTAAACTTAAAGACGCGAAATATAACAGTATTCTCATTAAGAATTTTTTTTTTTTTTTTTTTTTTTTTTTTTTTTTTTTTGGAGAAAAAATTGCAGCTTCAAATATATATGCATTTTTATTTTTGAGATACAATAAAAAAATTATGGGACTTATGCTGATTTTGACTTAAAAAATAGGATGAAGGAATTGTGGTAATTTTAAAATTTGTTGCTCTGAAATTATGTCGCTTAGATACAAAGGAGGTTTAGTAATGTCCTTTTTCATACCAGTCAAATAGCTGGCTAGAAAAAATCGAATAATTATGCAATAATTATTAAAACTTAAAAAGTTTGTAAGACTATTTTACGCTGATCTATAACTATCATGTTAACTAAAATATTACTAAATTCCATCTTTAAATTTAATTTTTTTAACTCTACAAAAATTATGAAAGTATAGGATGTATGCGGTCTATCTGAATTTTGTAGAAAGATATTTTGTACATCTAGCACCTTATATCTTCAAGTTTTATTAGATTAATTGCGAAATATTTGAAATATAACAAAAAAGAAACTTGTACACACATTATAAAAGTACGATTTCAGATCCACAAAGTTAACAATAAAACAAAGTGAAAACAAGTTAGTTGAAAGTTGTAGAAATTAGTATTACAATAACCTCGTGAATTAATTTACTTTAAATCGATGGTCGCCAAACTTATGAAGTCTCAGAACTACCATACTGTTTTTTAATCCAATCCTTTTGTTAGATGCCAACCGAAAAATCAACTGCGCTTTCAAGAAAACTTTTACATTCCTTTACTGCCTATAAACTTAAATTTGTAGTAAATATTAAATTAAAGTGTATAGCAAAAAGAAACTGAATTGTTCATATGAAAGATGATGCACTAGCAATTTTTTTATCACACTGCTCTTTAATGAGAAGGATGGAACTCCTTTTTGTCGATAAATTTTTGAAAGAGTTGGTAAAATCGCTGCAACACTCATTTGAATAGTTATCTAAATGCTTGTTCATCAGTGAATCCGCTTCTGTACTTCATTTTTCTATGTGAAATTTATTAAGAAATAAATCTTAGATTTAGAGCTAAACATGTCTTCACTTTAAGACAAACCTGGACTAAAATCGTATATTTTGCGTCAGAAATGAGAGGTAAAATATTTTCAGAGTTTGAAGAAAGCAGATAAATCATTTTAAAAATCAATGAGTTCCGTTTCCACTCGTCTTGAAAATCACAATGTTTTATGTCACAGGTAGTTGTCAATGTCAGCACAGTGGAGAGGAATCGAAATTAACATTTCAGTTAACGCCACCTATCAAAAACATCCTCTCGAACTACTAGTATAGTGAAGGTTGGCGATCACTATTTTAAATTATCTACTTTTCTTTATTTATAAAATAAAATTTATTTTTAACCAATATAAATTATTTTTAAGTATGAAAGATAAGTAATACTGCTTACTTTTAATAATTTATAATAAGTGAATTTCCCATAAAAGTTATATATCTGGTTTCAAACTGAATATGTACTTGACTTAATATTAAAAATATGAATTTATTTTTTTTTATAATTTTTTCTAATAAAAATCAAATTTATTTGGAAATAACGATAGAAACAGCACGATAAGTTTTTGATCCTATCATGGCATTTGGTAAACCTCAGCGGATTTGTTTCTTAGGTTTCTCTGAAGATTCATGAAATTACTTCCTGTGTTTCACGAGGGGAAGTAAAGAAGTCTATGGCGCCATTGGTTTTCGTCTGCATAAAGGAGGTAGACGTCTGGGTGTTAGAATCAATTTTGTTGCTTTTGATGGGGATTTCTCTTGGTTTATTTTTCCTTGTTCAGTTGTGATATTTTTTTGGAAAAGACAGCCTTTTCTTTTTCTTGAAATAATTTATTTTTCATTTGTAATTATATATCCTAATTTTTCGTTAATGTGATTTATTACTTCAGTACATTAAATTGTTACACGTTGACATTAATTGTCTGCTACGATTTTTTTTTATACAAACGAAATCGTTTGATACTACTCAGATGCAATAAATTTAAAGATTTCATGTAAATGATGGGTAATAAATCATTTATTCCAGAGTTTTCTCATTTGAAAGTTTATACATATTACTCTTGCATGTGTTATATTTCCAAAATGTTATAGTATGATGCAATTTAACTCTCAATAAATAAATAAAGATTAATATTTTATTCCGGAAAAGAGAAGAAATAACTTTATATTTATTAGTCTTTTGGTCATTTATCGTTGAGGTTTGGATGTTGGTTGCAATTTGGAAGTCACTTTAATCTGTAGGTTTTCGATATTTGTCATTGTCTGCAGAGAGTTATCCTAAAGCATTGGATAAATTTGTTGCTATCATTTTCATTTACCACACAAAATAATCATCTGGCCAAAATGCTTATTGTATTGAAGAAATGTAACACGATTGATGGTGAGTAACATTTTTCAAAATTGTTTGCAGCTTCGTATTTGTGCTGCATGATTATCATGATTCAATCACGTTTCTAATTTAAAGGAACGCATTATTAAACTTAAGATACTTTTGTAAACTACTGAGAATATATTGGATTGTCTAATACGTTTAAATAACTATCTGCGCAGTATCTTTTCCCAAAATTACTGTCCAGAATTTATGAATAATTAAAGGAATTAAACACTAGTCAAGTTGTATAAAAAATATTTTCTCTGATTTTAATGTAATTTCAGGTTTGCGACTTCAAATTAGATTTATTTTTAAAATTATTTTTTCAGCAAAATAGTTAAAATTAATTCATGAATATTATCGAATGATAAGTTATGATAAGTTCAATACTAAAATAGAAATTCTGACAAATGTTATTTCTTATCTGGTAGCTAAATCGTCAGGGCTATGGCAACAATTCGAAGGTTCAACTCCAATTTTGGATTCCGAGCTGGTAGCCAAATTGTTAGCTCTCTTGTCTCTTTGGTTTAACTGTGTGGGTTGTTTGTAAAATTGAAAAATGTAATGTTTTAGTGTAATGGTAAAAAAGGTAATGTTTGCAAAATTAAAAAAAAATTGTTTTTATAGGTATTCAAATTGAGAGTATTTAACATTTTTAAGTTTGAATTATATACTAAAATTTTTTTCAAAACTTACAAGTACGGTTTTGGTATTGAAAGACATTTCAGTGAATTTAGCTTATTGTATATTTCGCAAAATAAATAAATAAAAACGGAAAATTGATTACCTGTATCATATTTAACGTATGGTATTTCCTAGTGTCGCGTTATATCATTTCATGGGCTTTCTTTTTTGCTTCATTGTAATACTATTAGTTTTTCAAGTAAGAAAAAATATTTCTTAATAAAATAATTGTATTACAAGAAATTAGTGAACGAATTTTTTAGAAATTGCAATATTCAATTTGCTGTGTTTTTTGAGTTTCATATTACGATTATAACATGAAGTTATGAATTAAATTGAAAATGAAGCCCCGCTGCCTTCCGATTTAGAGTAATTTATTCCCTCTAGTAACCGGTTTAATGGCGACTAAACTGATAGTCGGTCATGAGAGGCTCCTAGGGGGCATTTCAAACTTGGTATCCGTATTGAGGGGCGAATTCCAAGATACAGACAAGTGATAAAACTGAGCAATAGGAGGAAGGGCAAAAGTATAAATGAGTAGTGATTTTATTTGTATAAAATGAAAGGTAAGGTTTCATTTTTCCCTGGTTTACTTTGTTTTGTTACTATATTCTGTATATATATATTTCTTCACTATATTTCTTCAATTATACTATATATATATTTCTTTTTCTTTTAATATTTTGCATATTTATCAAGAATGCAGTTTATTTACATCGATATATTTGACTCTTCTCGATCAAGCTTGGCAATAGTCTTGGCGATATTTTCGCGCGTACACCCGTATAAGAATATCCCCGTGATATTTTTTGTAGTTTCGTTATCTAATCAAATTTGATTTATATTTTTTTTATGGAGCATTCAAAAATTTCTAAAGATATGCTCAGTTCTGTTGAATTAGTTTTTATCATTAACCGTTTGAGTGCGGCGAAGCGCTATCGCGCTTCTCTTGTTTTGTTAATTAAATTACTACGCATTTCATTCCGCACTTTTAGCATATATATAAGAAAACTCTTCAGCACTCAAACTGTTAATATCAGGAAAATTTTTTGAGGGTAATCCATTGGTTTATTTGTAAGTGATGATGAATGTGAGATTCATGTACATAAAGCATACTAAAGTGAGTTGAAGATTTGAGGGACTTGTTATGGTGAATATTGATAAGGTACTAAGAGTTCATAAGGCAATTCTTAGCTTTCTTTTGATGAATTGGACAAATTTATTTCTAAGATCTTTATATATAAGTGTTAAATAAGCATCTTAAGATTAAAGATTATTAATGATTTTGTTTTTGCTGATTTTGAGTACAGGAGAAGTTTATTTTAATAAGCAATTGAAAGTGGCCTATAGACACAAATATCAAATACAAAAGTTTTTATTCTAACACATTTTTAGTTGTATTTGATGGATGCTGTTTAGAAATTGCTTTCATTTTTATGCTGTTGATCCCACATAAAGCTCAGAGCAAGTGCCTTTGTCCTTTAAACATTCCAATTTTTAGTGCTATAAGATGAAACAAATATTTTGTCACATAAATGCTAAATATTTTTATTATATAAAAATATTTAAGTTATAAAATAAACGATTTTCAATAAAGAAATGGTTTTCTATAAATTCTAGATCTTTTCCTTCTGTAAACATTAAATTAGCTATAGCATCCACTATCACAAAGAAATGTTATTGTTAACTATAGAGAGTATTTCAGCTCTCCTTTGAAGGGTGAGATTTGATTTGCTAACAGAGGGTAGTTTAAAATTTTTGTTACTGAAGTGCGTAATTTCTAATGGTTTTATATTTCATAAAGAAGTTTTCTGCTTTATCAGCTTTAAATATTCAATGATATGCTTTTTTTTTATATAATCTTGACTTCAAGTGTTTAACTTAAATTTATTTATTGTTTTTTAATTCTACTGTTATCTTTGTGTGTATCTTACACAAACAAATCATGAAGTGATAAAATTACGGTGAAACAAACCTTTGTTTGAAACAAACCTTTGTTTTACTCAACTAATTCTTTTAGCTAGGAGCTCACATAACCTAAATATTGCAATACCAATTTTATCTCTTATCTATGGTGTGTTCATTATAACTATTTCTAGATAACCATGTAACTTTGTTCCTCACATACATATATAATATGTTAAATTTATAAATTTTGCTTTCAGTTAATAAAAAGAAATTTTGCTCTTTTTATGATAAGTTTTAAAAAAGTTATAAAAAATCTTCCTACAAAATTGTTAAATATTGATTGAAAGAAGTGAATGTGAATGATAAAAACCATTTTAGAGTACATGCAAATCAGATACAGTATAAGAGAATTTGGTGCAAAAAATAATTGAAGATATCTATTACTTATTGATCAATTGAAACTTGAGTCTAGTAATTACTAGACTCAAGTTTGAGTCTAGTGAGTACTTTTATTGGGAAAGGGAGAAAAAAAATTAAAGAAGGTATAAGTTTTGTGTCTTCTGTCATTTTAAAGTTTTTTAACAGTACACATTTATAAACTTAATTATGAGAATGTTCTTATTAAATCTGTGGCTTGGATTATCCTTCCAAATAAGGAATGGATGATATTCATAATATAACTCAAAATTTGTTGCTCACTTTGAAAATCATTAGTTTAAAAATATTTTTTTTTCTTGAATTTTGCTCCTAGCCTTAGCTAAACAACTCAAGATGCATTTAGTGCCATAATCAATATATTTTTAAATGCAAAATTAATAAATATAATAGCTATTAGAATTATGTAGCAAGTGAAATTTTTTTGATTTAAAAGTTAAACAATTTTCAAGCATTATGTTCTATTCAGCACATTCTGAGTGTGAGAAGTAACAAAACATTGTTTGTTTCAAAGCTTAAAATTGTTTCCCACTTTGATCAGAGTTACGCATTATTTTGGATTATCTGTTACATTCTGAAATATTTAAAGGTTTCATACACAATTGAATAAAAATTTTGGAATCATTACTTTGCGAGAGATTCTGAAATAATGCATATAAAATGATATTTAGAGCACCAGTTGTGTGATATATATATAACTTTAACTGAAATGCTTTTCCAACTGTCAACACTAACAAACTGTCATCTGTGTTTTTACCTTCTTGCGATTAAGTTATTTTGTCACAAAAATATTTTGAAAGAAATGGTTTAATTAGCCCTTGTGTTGGAAAAAAATGATTGTTGAGTGACAAACAAATAAAAACAAGTCTTTTAAAAGAAAATCATTGAATAAAAATCTGTATTTTTACAGTCTCATTTAAAGTACCATGTTTTTTTTAATCCTTAGATGCTTTTATGTCCATATGATGATACATGAACTAATGTTATTTATCATCAGTTATTCACCACCTGTTACTTATTTTATAAAACAAACCACATTTCTCTCAAAATTTTATTGTAGAGAATGTTTTCATCAGATTATGTGCCGGCGAATAATATGTACAATGAAATTCGCAACTCTTTTAATACGTTATCTGTGGATTATGTATAGGAAAATACAGTAATAAAAATATATTTCTCTTATTCTATCTGAAAATATAAAACCTATGTGTGTTTCAATTAAATAGTTTTCCAAACAACTTTATTATTGAAAAGTATGGTTTTATTTCAATTGTGGAAAAGACTACTTTTTTTTTTTTGTCAATTTTAAAGTTTAATAGTGTTTAAACTTTTAGTTATTAGTATTCTTTCAAACCTTCCTTGTTCAAAAGTGAAGAGTGTTGCAATTAAAATGTGTAAACCTTTTTTGAGGAACTGTTACATTCGCTGTATTTTGCTGTTATTATATCTTTGAGAAAACTGCAAAAAATGAAATCTGTTTTGGGAATTTTATGGAAATTTCCTAATTAGGAAAGACTTAGTTTTGAATAAACATTAATGATTTTTATAAAAGAAATTTCTTAGGTTTTTAGATATACAGCAAATGTTATTCTAATCAACATACCACTTAGAATGTTTCTTCAATTTATTTCAAGCTTATGTTGTGAAAAAGACATTACATTAGAAATGTTTTATTGAATGAATATAAGTTATTAAAATGTATGTTCTCATTTAAAGTATAAGATTTGCTCATGAATCTTTTAATTGACTAAAATTTTTAATAATTTCAGGTAGTGCCGAGTTGAAGTCTTTTTTCGGCAAGTGTAAAGAGGGAAAAGTTCGAGCATTTAAAGTTCTCATTAAAGATGGTAAGTTTGTCCTTTTTATAATTTTAAATATAAACTTTGTAGCAGCTTATTTTTAGAGATAGCTATGATATCCAACAACTTAATTGTTATATATATATATATATATATATATATATATATATATATATATATAAATCATCTATAGAAGAAACAAAGTATGTGTGTGAAAAATAAAGTAATTTTTGCAAAAGAAACCTGGTTCTTCAGTTATAAATTGCCTTGCCTTATGAATGTTTATTAAATGCGAGTTTAAATGGCAACTATAAGCTGCTAAAAGGTTACAGATTATAATGGATTTAAATTCAATTAAACAGATCTTAAAGGTGAATCAACAAGGCTAGGTTGTAAATTGTTACCATCTGTTTTCTTTCAGAAAAAGATTTATAATTGTTTCTCTGAAAAACTGATTCATTCCATCTTTACTAAGGACTAACTAGCTGGTATTCTGTAATGCATCTGTCAGATTCTGTGGAAATTTATAAAAAGAAACTAAATAAGCTATCATTTTAATTCTATTTTCTTCAGAGTCCTTCATAGCAAATATTATAACCAAAAATTAATTCATTGTTAGAGACAATTAAACACAATATGAAATTAAGTTTAACTGATTTAGGCATCAGATTTAAATCTTATTATGAACTTATAACTTGTAATTTGCTTTAGAACTATATGCATTGACTGAATATTATTTTCAAATTTTAAATAATTTAGAGATCCATTTGCATAGCTGCCAACTTTTCTGGAAGTATTTGAGGGAAACAGCAAAGTATCTTTCATATTATTGTAGACTATTTACAAATATTTCAATTTTTTAAATCTCATTATCAGTCTTTAACATCAAACTATAAACTGTGTTAATTTTATTTATTAGAATTTCAAACTTTTTATTTTATTTGCTTTCAAAACAAGATTTTTAATGCTCATTGTTTTTTTGTTATTTTTTATTGAATGTCCATCATTTGTGTGGAAATAATGCATTGCAAATGAATTCCTTCAATACAAAATTAAGTTATTATGAATTTTTTAACACAAGTTTAAAAAAGGGGAAGAATAAATAACAAAAGTTTTCTTTCATCTATATATACAGATTAAGTAATCTAATTTATAACTTACTGGTGGATCAGACATTTTTTTTTGTTTTGTTTATAGGAAATAAAAAAATTAAATTATTTTCAGCAATGTATTTTATATGTCATGACATTTTTAATTTAAAATTGAAATAAAAAATTTTAATTTGTTTCAATTTAGTCCTTTTTGAATGTGCATTTTTAAATTACATACAGTGGTGCCTCGCACAACGAACTTAATTCGTTCCAGGAGTTCGTAATGCGAAAAGTTCGTTATGTGAAACACGTTTTCCTATATAAATCCATGTAAAAAAAAAAAAAAAAAAAAAAAAAAAAATTCGTTCTGTAGCATAAAATATGCTAAGATGACATAAAAAAAGATAAATTTTTTGTTATTATTTTTATTTAGATACATACATCTAAAAACATAATTTTTCTAATTTTAAGACAGATTAAGTAGAGTCTAACGAATCTTGCACATCTTCATCCATTTTCTGCTTTTTGGCCGATGGTTTCATGAAAAACTTGTCCGAAATCATTTGTTTTTCTCTTTTCTTCAACATCTGCCGGAAATAACGGACAAGTGTATCGGAGTAAAGATCGTTAATCCTGTTTGCTTCAGCTGAATCCAGATAGTGGGCATTGGTAAACTCCTGAACTGCTTTCCATTTGACCAGGATGTTATTGTTGTCAGCAGTTGGGATTGGTTGATTGTTTGATTGTTGATCCTCGTTATCAGATGACGCTTCCCTTTGAGCATTATCCTGTTGCAGGACCAGAAGTGCTTGGAGCTCTTTAGTAGTCAGCTTTTCTTCATGTTCCTCAATAAGCTCCTCTACATCCTCTACTTCTAATTCCAGCCTTTAGGCCACTGTGATGTCCTTCACCACTTCTGTGTCATCAACAACTGCTTCTTTCTGGGTCCACGAAGGCACAAGCATCTTCCAAACAGAAATGAGGGTTCTTTGTGACACTTCTTCCTCGGCCTTCTGTATAAATTGTATTATGATAAGGATATCAAATTTCTTCTTCCAAAACTTTCGGACAGTCATATTGTCTCCACCAGACTCGCATTCTTCAAACACCTTATTAAAGAGGGTTCTAGTGTAGAGTTTTTTAAAGTTCGCAATAACTTGCTGATCCATTGGCTGAAGAATGAATGTGGTGTTTGGTGGCAAATACTGCACCCTGATAAATGGATAATTTTCCTGCAATTTTTCCTCTAAATCTTTTGGGTGATAAGGGGCATTGTCAAGTATCAGAAGGGCTTTGAGCGGCACTTTTTTTTCCAGCAAGAATTTCTTCACGGCAGCAGCAAAGGTTTCCAGAATCCATTCGTTGAAGATAACTTGGATCACCCAGGCTTTTTTATTGGACATCCAAAGGACGGGCAGTTTGGACTCAATAACGTTATTTTGCTTAAAAATTCTTGGATTTTCAGAGTGATAAACCAATAGAGGTTTGATCTAGAAGTCTCAGCTGTCATTAGACGAAAACATAAGGGTAAGTCTGTCCTTCATGGCTTTGTGTCCTGGCAATTTCTTCTCTTTTGTAATGAAGGTTCTGCTCGGCATTCTTTTCCAGAAGAGACCCGTTTCATCAGTATTGAACACTTGTTGTGGGCAGTATCCTTCATCCTTAATACATTTTTGAAAGTTAATAGAGAACTTTTCTGCTTCTTTCTTGTCAGCATTGCCAGCCTCACCATGCATAATAATGCTGTGCATTCCACACTTCTTAAATCTAAAAAACCATCCCCTCTGCTGGCTTTAAATTCTTCTTCATTATCTTGATTGCTGCTACTTCCAGGGACTTTTTTCTTTAGCTCGTCATTAATTATCTTGGCTTTGTGACGGATAATATCTTTGGTTGTTACGTCACCTTTCACCAGCCTGTCCTTAATCCAAATCGCTAATAGCTTCTCCAATTCCTCGTGCATTGGAGACCTATGTTTTTCATTAAATAGTTTTGATGCTCCTTTGGCTACTTTGATTGCATCCTTATTTGTCAAAATGGTGGTCTTGCTTAGGCCAAACTCTTTGACGAGGTCACAATGTTTTACTCCACATTCACAGGACGACTGCCGTGATACTTGCTAAGTTAAGCGCAGTGACTTACGACTGCAGTGCCAGCGCGGGAGGATGCAATACATCGGCAGCTTCGTTGTGTGAAGCGAAGTTCGTTGTATGAATCATGAAATGAAGGAATAGGAAGTTCGTTGTGTGCAGCGTTCGCTGTGCGAGGCGTTCGTTATGCGAGGCACCACTGTAGTCCTAAAAAGTTTTTTTATTTAATGACAATTTTAATCTTGCACATTTTATGAGAAACATTCAAGAATATATTACTATATCTCAACAAATTATTTTTTTTACTAATGCTTGTGATAAAACATAATTTCATAAATATTTGAAAAAAATTTGGAAATAAATTAATTTTCATATTTAAACAGTACTTACCAAACAAGGATCTTGACCATCAATCAGGTTACTGTTTGGCCTCTTCAGTTCCATTGGTAATATGACCAGCACCATAGGACTGAGAGTACTGCCCTATGCTAGCCGAATACTGTGTTGCCACTGATGCCAAATTGACTGTGTAGCCCATATAATTGCTTGTGCATGCCCATTTACTGTTATCTCTCAATCCTTTGTTGTTTGGCAACTTTTACAGACATAGATGCTGTTATGATTTATTTTTTACTCATACATATAAAAATGAAACCTTTACAGATTATTGACAGAGAAAAATTGATAAAGTTAATGTTAAAAATCTGAACTTAAAACTAAATTTATTTTGGATTATTATTTTAGAAAAAAGTTTTTTGTAAATAATTATCTGATCATATTAAATGCAATAATTTATTTCTTTAAAAAGAATTATAGGAAAATTAAAACAGTCTTCAATAAAGAAATTTTAATTTGTACTAATTTGTAATGATAGCAATGTTATTTAATTTTTACAGCTTATATTTATTTAATCAATTGAAATAAAATTATATTCTCTTTATTTTTTAATAGGATTCGATTATATTTAAAAATGAATGTGAATTTCTTTATCATTATTTACTAATTTGTTTAGCATATTATTTGTTTCATTTATCTTTTTAATATTTGTATAAGGAAATTTTTATTAATTGCTAAATTTGAGCATTAAAATATATACCAAATTCTAATTTATCAATATCTTAAAAAAATGTTTATTTTATTAAACTATATTAAAGCTTGCATATTACTTACGTTAGAATTTCTGTGCATGAAGCACTTATATATTAGGTAATAGTTGTTTAACATTATGATAGTATTTAAAACATCACAGGATCCAGAATCAACAATTTCACACTCAAAAATAAATTCATTGAATAGTTATAGTAACTAGACCATCATTTTAATAATTCAGGTGTTAGACACGCATGTTGGGTGGGATGCATATTATGGTGTCATTCAGAATTAATAACATTTATGAATTGAACAGTTTTGACAATTTGAGAATTTTTCAATACAGAATATTTTTAGCTCTTTAAAAAAAGGGAATAGTAATTATTTGTTACATTATATGTATATTGAAATTTCTATATATATATATATAATCAAATAACACTAGCAAATTGTGTATGAAAATTTAACATTTATTACATTTAATAATTATTTGAATGAAAATAGTGGTATTTAAGCTAATTAAGAGCAACTTATATTTTAAATTCAATATGCTTTAAATTAAATCTTTAAAAAGTAAAAAGATTATAATAGAAGAATGCAATCAGTTTATAATATACATAGCCTTTTATTGCTTAAAGTTACACTCTGAAATGATTAAAATTTGAATGTCAAAAAATACTTGAAACAATCCTATGCATGTCAAACCATTTATTTTAAAAATTGTGTTGTGTGTAAAATAGTTAAACTCAAAAAGTAAATAATTAAAACATGGAATAGTATCAACAATTGGCTATTGTTAAAGTTAAGAAATGTTAATAATGAAATACCATGAAATACAACTAATTCTACTTGAAAATAACATTAGCTTCTCTTATCAATATGATGACATTATGGTCTGTAGTTCATAGTATTAAATCCTACCTTGGTGACATTATGGTCTGTAGTTCATAGTATTAAATCCTACCTTGGTATGATTGTTGGTAGTGGTTTGAATCCATCAATGTCCCTGCCCTTGTGTGTAAATAATGACATGTCAAATCATTGTATAGAAGTTATTAAAACCAAGTAGAACTTTAAGTTATAAGTAAAATTAACCCTAAATAATTAAAAATTTAATACGAATATTAAGATAGTTTGAAATCACAAGTGAAATGTGTAAAATTCTGTGCCTGAAATTTAAAGCTTGTTTAATATTTTTCATATCTGCCAGAAAATGTCAGGATTTATGAATTTCAGCAATCTGTGTTCGAATTTTTGGCTTATACAAATTTATAATCACAAATAATTTACATAAATTTGTTATATAAAAAAGTAAAGTTTGTGATATTTAATGAAATTATTTGAAGTAAAAGTTTTGCATAATTTTTAACTGTATTTTTTCAAAGCATTATATTTATGTTTTGAATTATGTTTCTAGCAATTAAATGGGTTAGTTTTACTAATTAACAATTTAAATTGGAGTGAGGAGTTTTGTAAACTCTACACGAGCTTGCAAACTAATACATAAGAAAAAAGGAGCCAAATGCACATCAACAGAAAAATCTGTGTATGTTAGTTTATAAAAAAAAATATTAATTATAAACTAATGATTTAAGATTTTGAAGCACACTTGCATAAATATTGTTCTACCATAATTCTGTGAATGGTATGGAAAATATTAAGTATGCACAAACATTAAAAGCTGTTTTACACCATAACTGCACTACCTATCAAATATAAATTTTTAAATTTTGAAATAAGTAAAAAATTGTTTCATTGTAACATATTGCATAGGTTTTATTATATTTGCTTCTTGGAAGGTTTTACTTTTAAATATATTCTACAGAAATGCTTTAAGTCAATAGGAAAATTTTATTTTTAAAATGATGAATCTTATTAATAAATTCTCATTTTTATCTATAAGGTTTAAAACCAATGCATATGAAAACTGAACAAAACATCATAAAGCTTGTTTTACTTAAATGATTACATGGTATTCATTTTATCATTCATTAGAAAAGATTATTTTAATTAGGTCAAAGTAAAGCTATATTTGTAAACATTACAATATTAAAACTATTTCTTTTCAATTGTTACAAATGAGCAATTTGGATATTTAAAAACTACAAAATAACATCTAAATTATAAAATTTTTACTTTTCTAATTTATGTAAAAAATTTCTCATGGAAAGAAACTTTATTTTCAGTAGATAAAATATGAACATTTAAAAGATACTTGAAATTAATATTCTGTGCTCTATTTTTAAATAATGCAGTTACAGCAAAATTTCAACACTTCAATTTTTACTTTCATTCTTATATATTTAACAAAAATTTAATTCTATGTTTAATTTTTTAAAATTTTGGAGTTCATTAAACATTGGAAATTAGAAAACTAATTCACTTAGAGTCGGCCTTGTTCTGCAACAACATTCTTGTCTTCCACTATTTGAGACCAAATTTAAAGACATAAATGAACTCTAGTATGTTGTGCTAGGAACCAGTATTTTTCTAGATAAGAAAATTTTTCTCTTGTACCCAGGTTAGACAAACTAGCTTTTCTATTATTAACAGAACATGATTACAGTAGAACCTTAATAAATGGGCAACTTCTACCACATGGGATAGTTCTCTTAATGGGCGATATCTAAAATTTGTTCCGATTTAATAAATGGTTGACCTTGGAGTTTTCTCCTTTTTTTGCGGCATTTATTTATTGACATGATAATATAATGTGCATTGGATAAAAGAAAAATTATTTTAATCGCTGGAATTGATTATTTGGAAAAATTGATCTCTTTTCAGTACCATAAATTTATATCAAATTATATTGACAAAAGAAAAAAAAATTTTAACAAATGTATGTGTACCACTAAAGGGTGTTAGAAAAGCAAAAACTATTTTGTCTATTTTACAGTTTTACCTAATAAATATGGAAAATGAATATTAAACATATCAATGAATATATACAAATGAATGCGATGTTTAAAATTGCTTATTATAATTAAATCTTTTAAAATTTTTTTCCAGTTTAATCATGCTTAAGTACATAATCAACAACATGTTCATGTAATTTACAAATGCAGCATTTTAAGCAGAATTATTTTGAAATTCCATTGTGAATATTATAATCAGAATGAACTCTGAAATCTAAACAGGTTTTTTTCTAAATACTTTTAATACAATTTTTCTATTCCTCATTTAAAATCATGTTAATAATTTCTATTAAATATCTAGGTTTTCAGTTTTGTCTCCATATATATTTCAATAATTCAGTGTATTTAAATTCATTCATTCCAAATATTAATTAAATTGATTCATTCCAATTTAAATTCACTATTTAATTTTAAATCATTAAAAAAGTTTAATAATAAAATAAAACAACAAAATAAATTAGGATACCATGTTTTTATAATCCTTTAACTTTGGAAAATCTTTAGATAAGTCTGTAAAATGGTAAGTGCTTTTCTTTACATATAAGCCCAGTGGCTCACTGTTTTCCACAAGATCAGCAAAATAATCATTTGTAGCGGGGAGCGGGATTAATAAATAGGTTTCAGCTGTAAAATGTACAAAAGTTATACATAAAATTTGTTTACATCACAATAAAAAACTAGAAAAAAGCAATTTTTGCCTGTAAACTTTAAAAACAGCTGATCTTAATTTTGTTGTGAAATAATATTTGAAACAAATAATTTCAGACAACAATTTCAGGGGCATCAGTGGGGAGGATTTGTTGACCCTCTACTTATCATGCATCTCCACCACAAATGATTTTGGTCTGCATTTGCCATAATAGCTAGAGCCTTGGCAAGCATAAAACTGGTTTGATGAGTAGTAGTCTGTCCTCATGTCAGTAGTTGCATGTTTGCTGGATGCTGTATTCTATTACAATAGCAATATATCATGAGGATCAGTAAATTTTCTTCTGAACAAATTTTTTGGTTTTGTTTCAGATTACTTTCATAAGTAATAAGATATTCTTTAATTATTAAGTAAGTATTTTTGTTTAAATTTTCAATTCTATCAAAATTGAACTATTGAATCACACTGAGTAATGTATATAAATCCAATACATCCAAAAAGTTTTTTTAGGAAGTTATTTAATTTATGAGATTTTATACAGTAGAAAAAAGTTAAATTTTTTTTCAGAACTTTTAAAATCTGAGATCTGTACCAGTTAATACTATTAATTCTAATAAAATTTTTTGGGAGATCTTTAGTTTGATTTTTTTTATTATATTTAAGTAAATGCTTTTAATTTTATATATGGTCCAGCCTTAAATAGCTGTGTATTAAAAATAGTGACATGTTAATTTGATCTTGCACTTATACAGCCTAATTGGAAACCTAAAATTCATATCAAGTTAAACTTAATATGAAATTCTAACTAATAAAGTACTTCTCTAATGGGAAATTCTTATAAAACCATAGAAAAAAAGAATATTTCTCTTCATAATGTTTGAGATTAAATTCCTACAAAATAAAACTTCTGATTAAGGTAAAATATCTTTCCAAATTAAGTATATTTTTAACCTTTACTATGAATATTTTCCCAATATATTAAGAATTTTAAACCTCTTCTTAAAATAACTAAAATGACACTCTAATCTAGAATGTTTTTTGTTTTTTTAATTCATACACTATTATTAAAATGTTTTCCTGAAGAATCCTTTATAAATTAATATTTTGCGTTCCATATCTGGAAAATAAAGATTAACCTGAATAAATGCGCTTACCTATAATTTATAACAAAGTAATAATAAGCTATGTATAATTAGAAAAAGTCAAGTTAAGGTACAGTGAGAATATAAAATTTTATTTATTTTTGCATCTTTGGCAGTGTATGGTAACCAAAGGAAAACAAATTAGTCTCATGCCTTAAACATAGTATCTAAGCTTAATATATTTATAAAATTATTCAAGCATAGTCTGTTAAGTTAAATTGTTATCTGGTTTTAAATGTTGTAAATTAATGATAAAATTTCCTTTTAATGGTGAAGTGTTTCTTTTTAAATGGATATTTAATCAAGCTGACAGCATATTAAATGTTTCCCATATTTATTAAGAGTTCATTAAGGAACATCATTAAAATGCTTTGAATTTCATCAAAGAACAATAAGTCATGATTCTCTTGAAGTATGCTCATGCTGACTCTAATTTCATTTATGATTGCTTATGTCATTGATTGGATATGATTGCTAATGACATTTGACATAGAGCTTATGTCAAGCATATTTTGTGCAGGCTTTTGTGCATAAACTAGCCTTTAGATCATGTTAATATATGTTCAAGGTTCTTCATTTCTAGCTAAGATTCCATATTTTGGAAGAATATGGAAAACATGAATGTTACATAAGTGCTGTAGTGTTAAAGTTTATAAAACTTGCTGCAAGTTAAAAACTAGTTCTTGAATTCTTTGTAGACATAGTTTTGCGACCTCTAATCTGGTGTATATATTAACGAATAACAAGATTAATAGTCACAAGGGACAATATAGTCATCAAATTTCATGTGTTCACAACTGGTATCCAAATAGTTCTCTCTGGTCTTTGATATTAGTTTAAAATTTTAATGTTTATAATGGTTCAAAATTTGCTTTAAATTTTATGTCCTGATCCTCTTGTGCAAGAAATGGTTGCGGAGTGACAAGTGACTGTTAAACTAAACCAAACTAATTTTAGTTAATGTGACAATTGAGGAAAACTTTCCTTGTGTTTTACATCCTGTTGATACCATTTTTCGAATCCATTTAAAACTGTTGAAATTACTTTTAAAACCGTCGCTTACTTCTTTTTACTATCTGAATCATTTAAAGTGAATATTTTCCATCTAAAAAATTCAACTAATCTGATTTATTTAAATCTGTTAAGTCTTCTTATGCATCCTGTCACTGTACAATATTAATCTAAGGATACCGTTTAAGTATCTCTGAATCTTTAATATTTTCAGATTTTTTACACATTCTCTCCATTTTGCAATATATACAGTTAAATATAATTAACACATTTAAATAACATGTAATCTATACACATTACCATTAAATATTTCGATGGTAAAATACTTTAATTTTATTTTAGTTAATACTGCATCAGTAGCAATTTCGCACTGAAGAACATTTAACTTTTAAGCTAGTCCATGCTGTGGTACTCCTTTCGAAAGTTACGAAATATTTTATAACATAAAACTCTAACAATCTTATACCATACCTAACTGTTATTGGCAATCATTTCTTAGATGAATAATTGCAAGTGTAGTTTGGATTAAACCATAGCTTTTACCTTGAGATTGAAAGTTTCTTTTTCATATTTTCCCTTATTGTGAACTTTTTATGCAATAGTTTCTTTTAAATGCTTTGTTATATATACACTACTGGCCATTAAAATTGCTACACCAGGAAGAAATGCAGATAACAAAATGATATTTATTGTACAAATATATTACACTAGAAATAAGAAGTGATTAAATTTTCAAAACATTTGGCTGGATAGATCTTGAGAAATCAGTACCCAGAACAACCACATCTGGCAGTAATAACAGCAGTTATACGCCTGGACATTGAGTCAAACAGAGATTGGATTGCATGTACAGGTACAGATGCCCATGCAGCTTCAACACGATGCCACAGTTCATCAACCGTAGTGACTGGCGTTTGGTGACGAGCCAGTCGCTCGGCAACCATTGACCAGACGTTTTCTATTGGTGAAAGATCTGGAGAACGTGCTGGCCAGGGCAACAGACGAACATGTTCCGTATCAAGGAAGGTCCGTAAAATACCGGCAACATGCGGTCGAGCATTATCCTGCTGAAACGTAGGGTTTCGCAGGACTCGAATAGAGGGTAGAGCCACGGGTCGTAACACACCAGATATGTAACTTGCACTGTTCAAAGCACCGTCAATGCGAACAAGAGGTGACCAAGACGTGTATCCAATGGCACCCAATACCATCACTCCAGGTGATGGGCCCAGTATGACGTTGACGAATGCACGCTGCCAGTGTGCGTTCACCACGATGCCGCCAAACACGGATGCGTCCATCATAATGCTGTATACAGAACCTGGATTCATCTGAAAAGATGACGTCTCGCCATTCGTGCGCACAGGTTCGTCGTTGATCACACCATTGAAGGCGCTCTTGTCTTTGATGCAGCGTCAAGGGAAGCCGCAGCCATGGTCTCCGAGCTGAGAGTCAATGCTGTTGCAAACGTCGTCGAACTGTTCGTGCAGACACTTGTTGTCTTCCAAACGACCCCGTTTCTTGACTCACGGCTCGTGACGTGGTTGCACGATCCATTACGGCCATGTGGATAATATGTCAGTCTTCTCGGCTGCTAGTGATTGGTGGCCGTTGAGATCCTGCATTGCGTTCCGTATTACCGCCCTGAACCCATCGATTTCATATTCTGCTAACAGTCATTGGATCTCGACCGACGCGAGCAGCAATACTGCGATAAGATAAACCGCGTACGCTACAATCCGACCTTTAATCAAAGTCAGAAACGTGCTGGTACGCATTTCTCCTTCTTACACGAGACATCACAACAACTTTTCACCAGGCAACAACGTTCAAAGGCAATTTGTGTATGAGGAACCGGCTGAACAATTTCCTCATTTAAACACAATGTAGGTGTCGCTACTGACGCCTGCTTTGTCTGAATGCGCTGAAATGCTAATCATTTGCATATCACAGCACCATCTTCCTTTCGTATAAATTTCACGTCTGTAGCATGTCGCCTTCTTGGTGTAGCAATTTTAATGGCCAGTAGTGTATATATTTAAATCAGAAAACTTTAATGACCAAAAAAGGTATTTTATCTTTTTTTAAAGGTATGTATTTTCTCTTTATTTTTCAAATTATATATATATATATATAGTTTCTCTCAAAAGTGTTCGCACACTTTAAAATCTTGTTGAAAAAAGTTGTAGTCCGGAATTCAAATATTAAAGCCAATATTTTTCCACATCTTCTCCATATTATTCTGAATGAAACCTAACTTTTTGTTTTTTAATATGGGCTTGTTTTCTTTTTCTAAAATTGAAAATGCAAGGAATCAGGTAAAACCCGCCTTAAAAGTTATCGTACACCAAAACATTTTCTTAAAATTTCATAAATAAAATTGGTTGACAATTTTTTATTATTTTTTCATTTTGATGACTTTTAAAAAATCGTTTGACTTTATTTTTTGCTGTCTTACTCCGTTATTGTTTAATTATATGATGTGGTAACATCATTTAAATTAAACAATTATGTAAAAAAAAAAAAAATTTTTTTTTCAGGTGGACCTGTTTCTACAATATTGGAATTTTATTTCATTAACAAGTTCTTGCAACATTTTACACAAAATCAACTTTTTGATATTTGTCTTATGTTTGGCCTCTTTTTTTTCGTATTTGAAATTTGTAAAATCCTACGACTTGGTACTGAGATATATCGCATTTTTCTTTTTTTTTTTTTTTTTGGTCCCAAACGATACACATTTCTCGCTAACTTAAATTTAAATTGCATAATATAGCGCAATGTCCGACTGTCAAAATCGCAACCAACAATTTTGAATGTTTTTACTCGTTCAGTCTATAACTTTGAATATAGTTTGCTCGTTTACACAATGCCAATTTTAAATACATCGATTTCGCATAATTTTCAATTTTGAATGTTAGAATTTCGAATATTTCATTATTTTTAATTTTAGAAGTGCTACATAACTAAATATTGGAAAATAAATTTTACAAAATATACACATTACAAATTAAGTATAAAGTAACTCTAAAATCAATTTTACTATTCCTACCTGATCAATAATAGATACATGATTAATTTTCTTTAATTATTTTCTTTTAATTAATCGTATGAACGAACTTTAAAAATATACCTTGTATAACAATACCGAGCACGTATAAACTACGCTATAAATCATTTATGTAAATAACAATGACTATTATTAAATATAATTTGCGACCAATTTCAAGAAAAAACATAATGCAACGCACTCAAGCCAGGGGTGGAAAAATAGGCAATAAATATTTAAACAACATTTTTGTAACTCTATTTCTAATTAACCAGACAGCATTACACACAGTATTCTAGTTTTTATTAATTGAGCAGTAAAATTCAAGATTATATAATACATATATAATCTCAAATTTTTCTATAACATGCATATTTTAAATCATAGCAAGTTTAATAGAATATTAAAGTAAAAGTACTCACCTACTCATTATATGTAGGTAACGAATCATCGACTGCGGTCGGTCAATGAACTTAAAATTCAGCTCCCAAAATAACTTCGAAAATGTAAATTCCAATTTAAAGTACTTTTCTAAATCGGAACTTTCAAATTGAATAACTTTACAAAAATATTGCTTTTAAATTGTAAGAAAATAAGTAAAACTTACCAAAGGTAACTTTACACTATGTATTTCCTTTTAATTATTTCTAAACTTCAAGCTTATGCTGTGTATAAAACTCCAAATGTGTTGCATAGCTCGGAATACGTCACAGAATCGCAGATAACTAAAGCGCATACATGTTAAAACTCATCAAACAGAAGAATACGTACTATGCCGTAATATTCCGATTTCGGCGTTTTTCATTTGTACTTGGTGGTAGGATTTAGTCGAAATTTGTGTGAAATTAAATCAGTAAGAGCGCATGGCTAATTTTAAAACGTTTTTAAAGAAATGATTTAATTTTTTAAAACGAATAGTGTTTGGAACACAATAATAAACTGTTAAAAACAGTTAATGAATTCTGGGTTGCTGTTTATTAACTTTAAGAGTGCTAGTTTTGATTAAAATAGATAAAACATTTGGGACAGTAATCTTACATTGGGAAACTGATAAAACTGTTCCCTCATTTATTTGAAGCTAAATGGAATAAAACCAATATTTCTGGTGTCATCAAAAATGGTAGAGTAGGAATGAAAAAGAAAAGTGAAATTTAAACTGAATTTTGTAATCCCATGCTTTCTAATTTATGATAAATTTTGACAAATATGATTATATAATTTTTTCCATCTGAAGAAAATACAGTGACATCAAAATATTTGTGCATATTTTAAATCTAATGATCAGTGCTTCTTTCATCTGTAAATATTTTAGTAAAAATATGATTTTGACTTTATATATTGTAATGATGTCTATTAAATTATATATCTGTGTTTGCTGAGCTGGCTGCCCAATGATTAGCACTCAGGCTTTTGTTTCAATAGCCTGTCAGTTCAAATCCCACCTCGGGTTTGGTCTCAGTCTAATTAGCCTTAAGCCTAGCCTAAATTTATCATAAATGAGGTAAAATATTATCCTATGCAAAATAAACAAATTAGTTGTGTTTTATAAACACAAAAATAATGGGAAAATAAATATAAAAATAATAGGAATAATAAAACAAATATATATACAAGTATTTTAATTTATCTACATTTTTTATTGTATGTTAACTGCAATCATTAATATCTCAATATTAATAAAGAAAAGCCTTAATACAGAAGAGGAAACACTGCAAAATAATTTTCATACGGTAAAATGGCTCATTTGTTAAGAACAGAAGATATAGGCCATAATTGAATTGCAGAGGGACGAGAAACTACATGTATGTTTATCAAAGAAGATTTATATGGAAGTTCAAACAAATCTCTTCATTTTTTAAAAGCACTTCCTATCATGAAATATTTTCTAACATAAGAGGAAATAAAATTTTTGACTGAAATACTGCCTCCATTTATCAACAAACAAAGCTGTCACTCAAGGAATCTGCAATTAAAATGAGATTCTTGAATTTTACTTTCTTATACTGTAGTTAACAGTTGTCATGTTTAATTACAGGACCATCAGCATGGGTTGATGAAAAACAAGAAAAATCATTAGTTGATATTTTATGTACTGGATTACCATAGGTAATCAGTTCTGAATATCTTATCAGAGTTGTTATAAAGGTTTATCTGGTTTCCTGATTAAACATTTTTGTCTTGCCATGTAATTTTCATATTTAAAAGCACTAAAATTATCTAGGCATCCCAAATTCAAAACATCACTTAAATGTAACAACCCATGAACATTATATGACACATATTCTGGACCATATAATGATGAAAAGGTTTTTACAAAATGTTCTAAAAGTGAGCAAGAATATAAAAGTATTTCCTGCTCAAATTGTTCTGAACATAAAATTCTAAGAGACAATGAAAGGAAATTCAAATACCAATTATTACATAGTATTTTTGAGAATACGATGGCCCCAGTGTACAATAAAATTTACCTGAATTATGTTGCTTTCCAATGTTCTTAATCACACAATGATCTTGGTTTTTCTAGCAAATTCAACAGGGACATATTTCCCAATATCAAAAAATTTTCACTTATAGAATTGGTATCTCTAAAAGTTAAACAATTAGGTTATTCAACATTTCTCTCAATTCAATAATTTGCGCATTACTCCTAGGCAAACAAGACAAGATGTATTTAGTCTAGTGGAACATTGGTGACCAGTCCTAAATTAGGAATTTCACATTGAATGGAATGATGTAAGTGGTAATCCTCATGAAATCCAATCTGAAATTCTTCATCAGTTCTTTTACATGCATCTTTTTCCGGAAAACAAACTTCTTTTTGTAAATTCCTTTTGTTTTGCATTTTGTACAGCTATGGTAACCACCATGGATTTTAATACCTAGTATAAAAGCTTTTGCTGGGGGATCACAAATAATGTGTTTAAAACAAAATTCTAACATTTCACTATTTACATGAATCCCACTTTGGTAAGATGTTTAGCTTCCTCTACAAAATCCATTAAATATTTGTTAGCATCACATGATTTTTTTAGCCCATGATACACACCTATAATAAAAACTTTATTGCTTGGAATAATGCTGCCTAAAATAGACCAAAAATGTATTAGAGGTACTTTTATTTATAGGCAAGCCATCTATGTTTACAGAAAATGAAAGTTTATCACCAGAAAAACCTTGTGAACATGTATTTTTAATTCTTCTTTCAATGCCTAAATGCACATAATTTCCTGAACTTAAATGCTTTATTTCATACACTAGTGAGGTCTTCAAGATATTTTGAGAATCTTTAGGGAAGTTTTTGAAACCATGCCTTCTCAATAATTTTAGTAAAAATAGTAATGCATTTTGTGTTGTTACTTACAACAGACCATTTTCCAAGACTGGTGGGAATGTCTTCATGTAAAAAATCATCGTCGATAGAATTTTCAGAGATGTTTGTTTCAGTATTACAATCTGAACTATAATTTCTCATTCTTAGGAAGATACTCTTCGAGAAGAATTATAATAAGAGGACTCAGTGGCAGTAGAGTGATTTTCCACAGTTATACTGGCTGATGGTTGTATGTTTCCTTTTGACTTTAAATCATTTATAACAGATAATTTAGAATCATTATTCCCAGGAATCGCTGAACTGCTTGATGTAGCAGCAACAAATTTCCGAAATTGTCATTCAGACAAGGTGATGATTTTTCTTTTATAAATTAAACTATTCATAATATCAAGAAATAAACAATATATTAAATAAATATACCTTATGCTAAGGATGTAAAGGTTCCAAAAGTGATATTATCAAATTCAAAAAATTTAACAAGTTAACTTAATTCCAAAAAAAGTTAGAGATAATGCACATTTTATAAATTCACAGTTTGTATCAAAGTATTAATAAAAAAGCTATTGTCACAAAAGCTTTCAGAAAATTTTATTAAAATTTTGGTTTAAAAAATTATTTAAATTTAATTCATAAAAATCTATCTTTTATAAACAAAAGATGAGATTATTATTAGACATTTATAACCAATAGGAAATTTCCTTCCAATACACAAAAGATTCTTTAGTTTTAATATTCTTCGAAAAAATCAACTGTTTTTAAAAATGTTATATTTATTTTTATTAAATGATGTTTTTAATAGTGAAGAATAAGCTGAAAAACTTTAGTAATTTTTATTCAAAACTGCATTATACAAATAGTTAACAAGAGACAACTTTACCAAGGTTTTTTATTCCATATTTTACAAATAAAATGTCGCGGAAATGGATACAACATTAAATTTGAATAGACATTCTGAACATATTTTATGATAATGTTTTATAATACTTTGTAATCTGTAAATTATTTAAAATTTCATCAATATTTAACTTACCTTTAGAATCTGTACTACGTTTTCATTGCTATTGTAACCCTTGAAAATCCCTTTGGTCCTTCATGTCATTTTCTAAAAAACATAGTTTTGCCGAATTTGTAAATACATATAGCTATATCTTTTTTTAATTTGATGAAATAAAAGACATTTGATCTTTAAAAAACTCAAAATCCTAAATGGCACACATACAACAATTTCATCAGTTTTAATTGTTAAATACAATAAAATACAAAATTATTTACATTTTTAGCAAATTCTAACACTGGATGATCTTTTCAATTTATATGTAAATCAAAAGACATATTCAGAGGATTTGTAAAAGGATGTTCATAAAAGGATGTAAAAAAAAAAAAAAAAAAAAAAAGCCCTCTCAGGTTATTAACAGATTGTCCAAATAAGGTCCTTAAAAGACATACTTAGAACATCTTTACTAGGATGTCTGGAACACTTCCTCAAATGGCATCCAGGAGACATCCAAAATACATCCAAGATGTCTGAGAATCAAATATGGATGTTCTGGACATCCGAGGGATGTTCAGTGGATGTTGTTTGCTATCTGGGTCTTCACTTATTTTTGATATTATTCACATGGATAATTTTTTGTATATTTTATATTATGGCTGTGATCTGACAGTTTCTTATCTGTTTAAAATTTTATTCAGTTGTCATTTTTAGTTATCAAATTGTACTGTTAGTCATGGAAGTAGCACCCAAAAGTACATATTCTTAGTGGATTTTTTGCTGAATGAATCAGCCGATTAGACAGCTGAATGGTTAGCACTCTTGCCTTCAGTTCAACACAGTTCTAGGGTTCAAATTCTACCTTAGACATGGATGTTGGTAGTGGCTCAGAATCCACTTTAAACTGTAGATCCCTGTCTAATTAGTTAGTCTTAGTGTGTAAAAGAAAACTGTTGAGTGATAACTTGGATTTGTTTTGTTTATTTTTCAATGAATCAAGTAATGTTAATTTCTCAAGATGCATATAAAAGGGAATCCTTTTTGCCTAACTATAATCAACATTACACACTCAACCATAAGAAAACAGTATTTCTTGTAAAATTGTTAAGTAGTTAAAATTAATAAATAAATCACTTAAGTATTATCATTAACAAAGAACTGCTCATTTAAACATTTCTACTGCTACATGGATATTTGTATTGCTTTTCCATGACTCTTTCTTTTACATCATTATACCTAAATACCTACTCTAAGTATTTTTAAACTATTCTTAGTATTCGTAAACTGTATCAGTATAAGATGATAGTCATCTTACACTGAGGCAGTTTACATTTTTTACTGCAAATATAATTTTGTTATAAAAAAGTAAAAGTAAGCATGTTTTGCAAAGCTTCATTTGTTGCCTTTTAATTAAAATTTTTGTTTTAGATTTTAATTTGAAAAATAAATTCCTGTCTAATATGAATTTATTTCTTGCAGAAGAGCTGGTACTCGACAAAAGTTTTGATCGAAAAGGCTCCTGGGAGCAAGATATCCTTTTCAATTGTTCTATGGTTACATTTATACAAATTTTCTTTTTAAATTTTTGATTGAAGTACACATATAATAAATGTACAACTATGCCATTTTATTGATTACCATGTTTTCTTATTTTAATATTTAAACAAAGTTTAGTTTTAATGTTAATTTGAAAATAATTTCATGATCAAAAACCAGAATTATCACACTAAAATCATAATTAATAAAGTTATGGCACAAAACTCTGTTCAGATTTATTGTGTGGTCTATTTAAACTCGTATTTAGCTTAATAGTGATTTGAAAGTTTTTTTTTAAAGTTAATACTAAAGCAATTTTATCCCTGATATAGTATGAGCTATACTATCTACATTTTCATTTGTATTAGTGTGATGTACACTGTGTAATGCATCACCCTATCGTATGACCTTTCCTTTTGCTATAGCAACAAACTAAAAATATGGCACAGTAGTTTCTTATCGCAAACCAGTGCCTTCTCTCATTCAAGCCACACATATGTTGTATGGAAGTTAATCATCTCATTTTGTCCCATTTATTCCATTGATAGCTCATAGAAGATTCTGTTGTAAAATATCGGTAAAATATAAACACAGTTAAAAAGTTGAAGTGCTCAAACAAGACAGGAGAAAGGGCTTCAAAATTGGATGTTGAATTCATTGTGTGAAAGGCTACAGTCAGTGGTTGGAAGAAAAATGGGACTTGGATTGAATTTTACTGTGCCATGACAAGTGATACTGCAATTGAACAATACATCAACTCAATAGTATCTATTCATGGTAAACTTGACGAAGCTACAATTTTGGGGTTTACCCAGGAAAGACAGAAAGGTGTTCCTGTCATTGATCCATTGATTGAAGAAAAAGCTTTACAGCTGAATAAGAGTAGGAATGGTGATTCTGTATTTACAGCCAACGACATATGGTTAGATCACTGAAAAAGGAAGCATGGAGTTTGACCATAGATAACTAATGTAAAAATATTGCAGACATTTATTGTCATTGCAGAATATTACATGTGAGAGGTTTATCGCAACAAAAACTACTTCCCTTAGCAGTTGTATAATGCAGATGAGTCTGAATTTTACAGCACTTCTCCTACTGAAAATTGAGCTTTCAAAGAATCATTTGCCACAGAATTCAAAACAAGTGAACGTTTGACGTGCATGAATTGGGGCAAGGTTGTGGCTATTAATAAATTATTACTAATGGTGATTAGCAAGTCTGCAAAGCCGCATGCCTTAAAGAGCATGAATATGGAAATTTTCCCAGTTTGTGTCGTGGAATGTTTGAATGAATGTTGATTTATTTCAAGAATGTCGGAAAATGCAGTTTGTTTCTTCAGATTCAAAATTGAAAAAAGAAAAAACTTGCCCGCAAGCCTTACTATTGTTTGCAAAGCCCTATCTTATCCCTTTGATGCAATCCTTGTAAAAGATGACATCGAAACTGATTCTTTTTCATCTAATGTGATCTTGCTACTGTCTTTGAACCAAGGAGTATTACAAAATATCAAAATTTAAAATCTTTAAGTCCTCTTTCAAGGTTTGCTTAGAAGAGAGGATACGTCCATCAAAGAAAACTTAAAAAAAAAAAAAAAATATTTATTGGGTTGTCAAAGTATGGCAGAAATGCTCTTTAATTCAAAAATCATCGAAAAAGCTTTGGCCTAATCTTATGTTCAACAACAGCAGTTGATGCTATTAAAACCCAAAAGGAGGATTTACTGCACTCGCTCAACTTATTCCTCCTGTGCAAATAATGTAAAGAAAATTGCCATCAAATTTGGATTGGAATGCATGACAAAATGACTATTCAAAGACAGTGACATTGTTTCAGTGGTGAGTAGAAATGAAAAGGTTAATAAGAAAGTGTGAAAGATGGCTCAACAGAGATAATTTTACATATCAATGCAGTTCAAGCATTTGGAATTGGATTTCACTACATTGAACAGAGCCTGAATGTAACTTTTGTTGATGTAATGTTCATGTGCAGCTGGTGCAATATCACTTCTTCAAGCAGATTCAGTTCGTTAATCAACAAAAGGTTATTAAAATCAGTTCTTCATAATAAGTTAAAGAGCTAGGTATTATAGATTGTATTCAAATGTTAATTATAGCTGTCATTAAATAATTATCTTAACTTTTGAATCACGATTGAATTTCCCATTTTCAGATCTAGTTTTTTGTCTTCACTTCTCTACCTGTTTCAATTATCCACAATTTCACATTTATGAAATTCTAGTCTAATTTCAAATTCTCTGTGGAGCCTAGGTTCTAGTCAAATTAACCTACATGTGCAAAATGTGATTATAGAGCTATGAACTAACCATTCGATAAAATAGCATAAAGCACTGCTGTTTGTTGAGATTTGAAATT
>JAPDSC010038267.1:476241-520003 GCA_026290005.1 Latrodectus geometricus
AAAAAAAAAAAAGGAATTACATAATCATAGTTTTATTTCTGGTATTGATTTTCTGTAACTAATTTGTATGTGCCAGTCTAAAAAGTTAAAAAATTAATTACAAATACCTAATTTTTAGAAAAATTGATATCAGTCTTTAAGAAGCATTGTTCATAATATATTGAAATAACATTTTTAAAAAGTATTACTGTTCTGATTTATATTTAGTTTTCTCTTATAATTTTCATCTTGAAATTTCAGTAAAATTTAATGAATTCTGAAACTTAAAAATTTATTATATATAAATAAATAAACATTGTTTTCATATTCCTTAATTAAGCTTAGATTATGATAAATATGTGTTATCACTTATTGAGCACCAGCAGCCTTGTTATGTGTTTTTCAGATTAGATTCTAAAAATGAATTTGGCTACGAATGGATATTTATCAGTTGGGCTCCTGAAAATGCTCCAGTTAATAATTTTATGTTTATAATGATATTTACTTTTATTTAATGACTTGCATAATTTTATTTGCTGTGTAATATTTTTTTTTAGGTGCGATCAAAAATGCTACATGCTTCTACAAAAGCAACTTTAAAAAAGGAATTCGGTGGCAGTCAGATTAAAGATGAATTGTTTGGAACTGTTAAAGTACTGTTTTCTATTTTATGATTTTAAGTGAATTTTAAAATTTAAATATTTCTTTATTTTGATAATTTATATTGGATATTTTTGCATTGAAAGAAATGATGGATAATTTGTATTTAAAACAAACCATAAATTCTTGAAAAAATTGATTTTAGTATCTTTAATTTGAGGCTCAAAATTTAGAAGTCTGAATTTAAAGATTTAGACTGATTTTATTCTATTACTAATTTATAATATGTATAAGTGTTTTAACTTCTTTTTAACAAAAATAAAATTCAGTTTTATCTAAGAAAATTTTGTTTTCACTAGAATGTAATGTAATATTAATGAACAAATCAGCTGTATAAACTATCATAGCTATATATTTAGTCATTATTTATGCTGTGTTTAATGCCTGTGATGTCATTTAAACCTTCTGACTACATTTCTCAAAAATTTTAAAATGAGTTTAATGTCAGCTTTTACAGTAGTACTAAGGTACTTTATTATCCTGTACTGTTGAACAAAGTTTTCCACAATAACTTTTTCATGCATTTGCCCTGACATATACTGAAATACTGATGAGCCATTAGATTGTTTAATTTTGTACAGAATAGAGAAAAAAAGCAATTTCTATTTAACATTTTTCTTCAAGTATCAATTTCTGATCATATTTTAAATAATTTTATTTGGACATATGAAATTTAAGTGGTTTAAAATAATATTAGCTACAGTTTATTTTTGTTTTTTCTTTTCCTCCCTTATTTAAACCACTATGTACAGAATTTTTAGAGTTAAAAATTGGACTTCAAATTTTAGTATTTTTATTTTTGAAGCTCAAAATTTAGAAATCTGAATTTAAAGATTTAGAGACCATTTTATTTTATCCTAATCTATACTATGTATAAGTATTTAACTATTTTTTTTTTTAACAAGAATAAATTTCAGTTTTATCTAACAAATTTTTTCACTAGAATGCATCATAATACTATTAATGAACCTATCTCAGTTGTATAAATTACCATAACTACTTATTTAGTCATTAATATTGCTGTGTTTATTTAATGTCAATGACATCATTCAAACCTTAAAAAGCAGTGCTTTCATGTTGATGCTTACTTATTAGAACTACATTTCTCCAAAGTTTTAAAATGAATTATTTAATTCAAGCTGGTTAATATTATTTTGAATTAAATAATTTCAACTTTAAGCTAATTAGAACAACCAAATATAGCTGAGTAGTTAGCACCTTGACCTTTTATTCAACAGTTTGTGGGCTCGGGCTTCAATGTTTGTAATGATTTGACTGCATATTAAACTGTAATTCCTGATCTTAAATAATGCTCAAATATAAAAATGCTGATTGTATGATAAACCTACCAAACCATTTATAATTTTATAAATGCATGTCTGTTTTTACCGTAATACTAAAGTACTTTATTATCTTTTACTGTTGAACAAATGTGTGTGAATGATTGTATTCAAACTTTACTTGTGTGGTTTCGTCTATTTATTCATTGTCATCCAAATTTGCTTAGGAGTTTTTATTCTTCACTTGGTTTCTTCAAATATATTTTAGACGGAATGACATTTTTTATGTTCCTAAAGAAATCATAAGAAATTGAAATATAAGGATATTTCAATTAGTATTCTGCTGAGTTGTTACAGTTATTGCATGTTAGTTGGCTGTGTAAATCTTCTGTCAGCAAAAATGGCTGGAAAGTTTTTGCAATAATTTTTTCATGTGTTTGTTGTGGTAAATATTGAAATACTTTGGGTGAACCATTAGATTGTTTAATTTTGTACGAAATAGATAAAAAAGATAATTTTAACTTAAAATTTGTTTCTTCAAATATCAATTTCTGATCATAATTTTCAAATAATTTTATATGTATACATAAAATCTAAGTGGTTTAAAATATTAGTTACAGTTTATTTTTTTTTACCTTTCTTCATTTATTTAAAACACTATATACAGAATATTTAAAGTTAAATTTTCTAAAGAAAAATATATTGCATGTAAGAAAATATCTGTTGTTCATTAGTAAATAATCCAATTTATTTATAAATTAGTTTGTTATAAATTTTTGAATTTATTGAACTTAATGGTTTTCATAATAATTGAAATTTAACTATAAAATTATTTTATATTTATATGTAGTGGATCAGTCTGGTTTAAAGTAAGATGATTTAGTAGAAGCTCATTAATCTGATTATCTTGATTGACTTATCTCTTAACCTTTTCACGACGGGGCGCCTTTGTTTAAAATGCGCGCTCAGGACAAAGCGGAAGTGAAAAGAATTGTGCTACAGGACAGGGGTTTTGCTCCACGTGGCCTAAGTTTAGAAAAAAATTGACAAATAATTAAAGTCCTATCACCGTAATTTTTGGTAGTATTTTAGATTATTATGTAATCTGTCTTATAGCATTAAAACTAAACTTTAATAATGTTTTCCCTTCAATTTATAAGGAAACATATAAAAAAAAAGTTTGCTTACCTTGAGAAATAATTTTTAAAATTGCTGTTCCAATTTATCCAAAATTTTAATTGACAAAACACGTTTATATATTTTCACATTAATAAAAAATATACGACAAGGTTTATTTACAAAAAGAAATAAAATTTAAAATGAAGACTGAGTGGGGAAAATCTTGAAGCAGGGAGAAACACAAAGTCCTACGTTGCAAATGTCGGTGTCAGAATCGTTAGAAATATCACTTTCTAACTCTTTAGCAAGTGAATCATCATTTTCATCACTAGTTGGTTCATTTACCATCTGAGTATATTCATCCACTGATAAATAACGATTCCTCACCATAATAATCTACAGTCAAGGCTTTCTGAAATATGAAGAGAAGTGCACAAAATATATCCGAAAGCAATAGAAACTGTAACAAAACCGATGCTAAAACCCTAAAAGACCCCACATAGTAGCAAAAACAAACAAAAAAATGTTCCGTGAGCTATCAGAAGCGAGAATGCTTATATCACTTAGAAAGTTAGAGCTAAGCTGTTTGTTTACATTACGATTTCCCCCCTCCCCAGCCACAACTGACAAGCAAAATACAAAAATCAGCCAGAATACAAGCAATCTGCAGGTCAGAATACTAAAACAACATTCAGTTTAAATGTAATGGACACAGAATGCCATCTAGTGGCTATAAAAAATTGTCTGAGCTTAAAATGCATGCACTGCCCGTTCACTAGGCTAGTTCTCCAGGAGTGCACGGGTGAACTGCCCGGGCCTCACATGCGTCATTATGAAATGCATATATGATTCACCCGTGGTGAAGAGGTTAATTAGAATTTATGTATGCAATAATCAAGTATACTTTGCTTTAAAATTAATTTAAAATATTCATGGAATTGAAGCAGAATCCTGATTAATGAGGTTCTACTTTAATTTATTAAAATGGTTTAATATTTTAACTATATATAAAAATGTGTTTGTAAACAAAAATCAAGCAATGTTTCTTTTTAATTTTAGGAGGATATTAACTTAAATGGATATAAGAAATATATGGAGAGTGAAAGAGCACCTTGTCCTCTTAGTCCATCTGAAGCAATATTACAACAAATAAAAAAAGATGAAGTAAAATCCATTACTTATAAGTAATATTGAATTAAAAACAGAAAAATTAGTATTAAATATTTTGAATTTTGTTAAAGTAATTAGTTTTTTAAAGCAAATCATTTCACCACATTTTTAATTGTTCTTAAAACTACATACTCTAAATTCTGTTTGATGCTATTATTGTGATCTTAATTATTTTTAATTACTTTTGAGGGAAATAAAGTATAGGTGTAAACAAAATTATTAGTCCTTTATGTGCAGTGCATATTTGTTAAGTGAGTTTGTTGCAACAATGACACATTTAATATGTGAAAGAATATTATTCTGTTAAGCTCCCTGATTGAAATTTTTTGTTCAAGGAATAAAGTACATAAATTGTGTACTTAATGAATACTTACAATGTGTACTTAAATATTTAATCAAGTCTAAAATTTCCTAATTTCTCTAAGTTGATAAAAAGAGAGGAGGAAAAGGAGGGAAGATTTTATAAAAATAAGTATTCTGTTTTGTTCCTATAATTTGTAGTTTCTTTGTTCCCTAATTTCTGTTTAATAAAAACATAAGCTTTTCAGAAATTAACCGTTTGAGTGCTGAAGAGTTTTCTTATATATATGCTAAAAGTGCGGAATGAAATGCGTAGTAATTTAATTAACAAAACAAGAGAAGCACCTCTCCGCATTTTTCACGCATAACAAGCGAATCGAAATTGCCACACTCAAATGGTTAAGTGTTTTATTACTCTTGAATTATTACTCATGAATCACAAGGGGGAAATCCAGATCTCAACAGGTGTGCATTCTTAAGACAGAAGTGCAACATTCATCTCCTGTTGTTCAACAATGGCTGGGATTGAACCAAGTTTGTCGGATCATTTTAGTACACTAATTTAATAAATATTTGTTCTGTTAATATTTTTATTAAATAATTTAAATGTAAATGTATCGCTGTTTAGCGACAAATTATTTTCCAAATTCGCCAGCTATAAATAATGTTACTCTAATCATATCTAACTGATGTAGCATTTTTGAATTTTAGTAATCATTCATCAAAACTATTTAAAGTTTATTATTTTTTTTCCTAAAAGTGTTTAAAATTAGGTTATCCTCATGAAGAAATATTGTAGTCTTCAGAAATCTCTTACAATAATTTTAATTTTGTCATGTGGAGTAATTAGCCAACCAAAGTACCTTGTTAAAATTTCTATATTGTATACTAAAATGTAGCTACTTTAAGAAGCAATCGCAATTCTATATTTTCTTGTATCGTGGTAATGCATAAAATCTAATGATTTGTTGGAGGGGAATCTCTTGGGGATTTGTGTTCTTTATAATTAAAAGGTTTTATGAATGTCTTTGTGCCACAATTGCTAAGTTTTGAATTAGTTTTCTGTTGATAACATGAAATATTTATTGTAGAAATTTATTATTTGAAAATATGATTTCAAATTAAATATAAAATTCTTTATAATATTTTAAGATTTATAAAAAATTTTCATGTGATTTATTATTTATAGTATAATTTTCCATGACACTGTTGACTTTGTTCTTCATATATAATAATTTTTTTAATTATTAGCATAAAAAATAATGTAGTATAGCAAGATAGTTTGAAAAGATGAAGTGTTTTTGAAATTTCTAAATGTTTGTGTATAAAAATCCACACAAATCTTCATTTAAAAAAAAAAAAAAAAAAAAAAAAAAAAAATTAAATTTGAAACATCTAGTAAATGTGTGCAGCAGGATTTTTGACATTAATTTGTTTTAATCTGAAGTACTTAATTTGAGAGGTGGTTTTTTTTTATCTACTCTAAAGACAATAATTTAAAAGATGAGCAATTTTCACTTTTAATGTTTTATAAATTAAAAGAATTTTGTGAACAATACTACAGTAAATTAAAAACTAAAGTGAATTTGTTTCGTTAAAATCATGATTAAACTTTATTCTGAAACTAAAGGGGAAAATGATCTAACTTTTTGCCAATTGTGGATGAAATTTTTTTAAAAAATCTGAAATTTTAAAAGAAGTTCCCTTATTTACGTGAATAATTTTATTGGATTTGATATGATACAGTAATTGACTATTTCTACCTTGTATCTTTAATAATAGAGTAACAATGTTTTTTAACTGAAGAATATTTGGCTGTTTTTTTAAATATGAATTTTTTGCATTTAAAATACTAGGGAATATTGTTGCTGCCATTGGATGTTTGTAGGCATAATTTTGAGTTAGTGAAAAATATTTTGAAACTGAATTGAATGTTTCAGATTATGTAAAAAGGAAACTGTGTAATGAGGCAAAAATAGAATGTTGATGAAATTTGTTTATGAATGAATGAATAAATTTATTTTAAGACATTAAATGTTTGTCCATTAGAATCAAGTTGGCAGTTGAATGATTAACATTTTGCCATAGAACAATGCTTTACTAATCAGTGGGCTTTGCTTCCACAATAGGTGTGGATTTCTGTCGTAGTTATGAATCTACTTGAAAGTGAAGGTCAACACACAATTAGCCTTTGTGTGAAAAAAGTTATTGTAAAATGACAACTCATCATTAAATTTTAAGTGAGTGAGTCTTCATTTTATGAAACCTTGTCAAATATTATTGATCAAAATAATTTTAAATATTGGAAAAAATAACAATATAAAGCAGAAAGTGTTTGAAAGAAATTTATCTAGTAGGTCAAAAGCGATTTATCTAATATAAAAAAAAATTATTATTTTTTTTACCTTTGTTAACTTTTCAGCTTAGATAACCTTTTACCTATATAAAATATTTCTGCCAAGTAATTGTTAATTATAGTTTAATTTTTAAACAGAAGTTTTTAAAATAAAAACACTAAAACGAGTCTTAAATAGTTTGGGTGTTTATGCTAAATTATTTGCTTTTTTTAAAATTTTTTTATTAATTTGATAAACTGATATAAATATACAAATTAATGAAATTCATTTTGAGATTTGAATATTGCTGTGAATTGGGTATGAACCATTCCTTAATACTTTCTTATTTTCACTAGGCATGTGGTGGTATTGATGCAAAGCATCAGACAATGCAAGGTGTATCTTTTCCTGTTTCAGTTGATGTTATAAATGCTTTTTGTGATATCAAAGATCTCAGAATTTCTTATGTACAAATGGTAAGATTTTTCTTTGATTTACTGAAATTTTCATATTGATAATCATGTGTATAAGTTATCTTAGGCTATTAGCTTTGTACTATTATTTTCTCTAGAGTATTGGATTTACTGTTGTTTTGCAATTAGAAAATCATAATTAAAATATCATTATGGGGGTTCTTTATCTCTTGTAAAACATTTTTGAATAGATTGTGACCAATTTGTAAACTTGATATATTAATACTAGTTTGATAAAGAAAAATTTAAAATGCGTTTATAAATTTTTGTAATCTGATTGCAGTAAGAAAATCTTTATAAAGTATAATATTTTTCATCATTGCTAAGTATCATTTATAACAAGTTTGTATATGGAATGTAACTGACATGATGAATAAATTGCTAAGATTTCCAGAAATCCTATGTCTGCTATGTTGCTTTTGATTATTGTATACTGAAAAAATAAGTAATAAGGGAATTTTGTTACATTTCAGGTTAATCTGTCCCCATTCAAGGATATAATATTCTATCCATTTATTAAGGGAAAAATTTGTAGAATAATTTAGAAAGGGATGATAATGTGATTTGTTCCAATATTAGCTTTCAGCTAAATTAATAAGACAAAGTATGTCAAAAAATAGTGAAATTTTGTTGCAGGCCTCATTGCTAGTGTGATAAACCTTGCTGAAAATTTTTTCCTGGATTAAGACTATTTCAGTTCTTATTTCAAATTGAGTAATAGCTTTCTTAACTGTCATTGATCATCTAATTGGAGTTTTTTCTTATTTAAAGCAATTCATTTGTAACAGGATTTTGTTTTCTTTCTTTTCCTCTGTTGAAATAGGGCATATATATACTCTAAAAGTCACATTCTCAAATGATCTCACTCTCTAAACTCTATTGAGTCTTATAGGAATAATATTAATTGCATACATGTTAAGTTAACATCCTGATTATACCTTGATGTATTGGTATCCTAGCTATCTAATGTTTCGATAGGGAAGGGATTTTGTTTTCTTCAATACAATTCTTTTTTTTCTTTAAGTCATACTTAATGTCTGAATTACAAATTTTTTTATGAATTTAAGGCTATTATAAATACTTTTTGAATAAAAAGTAATTTTGAAAATACTTTGTTTTCCTTTTCAGAATGTAGACCTTGAGCTAAACTTTAAAAACACTGAAATTTATAAAATTTTGTAATTATATTGCTATCATCAATAACATACAAACTTTAGTTTTTTTAGTCTATTCAAATAGCTTGCTGACAAATGTCAAATATGTGAAAATTTAGAAATAAGTGTTTAACACATTTGTCAACTTTTTATCATAACTTCTAATCTTCAGTTAAGTAACTAACCTTTAAAATGTCTTGATATGATTCGTTTTCATTAGAAGTAAACCATTTTAATATCCATTCCATTTCTCTTGCCAATAAATACAATTGACAATGTATTTTCCATGTTAAAATGTCATTTTACTTAACAATTATAATATTTTTTATCCCTTTTTTGCATCATACTACAACATTTAAATACCTTGTTAACAATTATTTTTTAATTATATAATTCACTATTAGAAAAGAATATTAGAGAGACTGTTTTACAGAATATTAGGTTTAATAATAAAAATAAATGATTAAGTTTGTATTTCTTACCTACACAAAGGCTATGTTCATGAAACTTAACCCTTCTTTGCATGATTTTTTCTTTATTGGTGAAATAAATTAAGTTGATATAATTCATGTTCAAAATTAAAGGAAAAATGGTTAAAAAAATCTTAGTATATATTTATAGTATAAATTTAGCAAAAAACAATATGCTAAAAATTTCCATCATCATCCAAAGTTAGATCATTAGCTTAGTACTAAATCGAAATAAAAGAGGAAAATAACAGAAACACGTGTTACAAACCTTTCTTCCACTCATTTTCAATTTTTTAGCAATAGAAACTCTAATATAATAAAACAAAATTATAAACGAAATTATACGTTTATTGCAACTACAACAAACAGCGGAATGAGACAACTTTAAGCTCGTTTCACTGATAATGACACTTGTTTATTTTTGACAGGTATGTTTCTTTTTATGCAATGGACATTAAAAAGGTATCCAAACACGATCAACTTAAAGTGAACTTGTTCTTTTATATAATTTTTGGGCATTATAGGTTATGATGGAAATTTCCACCATTATGCAAAGAAGGGTTAAGTTTCAATGTGCTTATTTCAAAATTAGTTCCACTCATGTAGCTCAACCTTTTTAGACAAGTACAGGTGTCCCAACCCCGAGGTATCCAGAGAATTTCATTCTCTGTTTATTCTTTCTCCTTTTTTATAATTATCCTTTTCACTCTTATCAATGAGTAACTGTATCCACTCTGTTTGCTTCTTGTTTCTCATGGACAGTCAAAATCTTTGATTGCTTAAGTGGCAACCCTTTAGACAAGTGGCTCAGAGGGGTCCAGAGCCAGTGGTTGCCATTCCTTGTATGGCTCCTTGGTCAGTGCTATTGAGCATAGACCTTTACAAATATTTTATGGGTTGTTATTCTTTCACTGTTCAAGCCAGTTCATCTCATTATATGTTGATAAGCACACCTAACACTTTTCATACAGTTTCAAATTTTCTAGCACAGAAATTGCTCACATCTATTAGTAACATATAAAATGTCAAGAAATTATGATCTGGGGATCCCCTTGTTCAAGTTCATTTGAAACAAGCTTTGGTAATCAGCAATTTAAAATTTTGGTTCATTTCCAGTCAAAACATTTTTATAATTTGAGATGAATCTTGCGATGTTCTTCTTAACCCAGACTTCATAAATGTTACATAAGCTGAATTTTTGGAAGAACTTTGTGATCAAGGAGTTTGTGCTGCTCACCGTATAAGCGTTTGGCATGATGGTAAACTTATTCTTACTCAACATGTTTTACCAAAATCCATAAAGCAGGTATATATATTTCAAACTTCGTCCATACATTCTTAACCCTCTTGTGTTTTAAATGTCAGAGATATCGTCATTATCAACAAATATGTAGAAATTGTGCAGAATCTAGTCATGAAACTAATGCTTGTATTTCGAGAACATTTAAATATATAATTGTTTTGGCTCACATGTTGCGTTTTCCAAATTTTATCCTATGTGAATCCTAAAAAAGATGCAATTGCAATCAAGATAAAGCAGAATATTTCCTTCTCAAAAGCAAGAATGGTTAAAAAACACCACCAAAAGTTGACATCTTTTACCCCTCATCTTGATAAACAGAACATAAAATAAACCACCATTCAGCAAAGAAAAGTAGTTTACTAGTATCCACTCAATTTTCAACTTTGTTATTTAAATCCACTATTACACCTTCAACTACCAATAACACAAATAAAGTTACATCAGCTTCTAATAAATCTAAGACAATCCAGAAATTAAAAAACCAAAATCTCCTGAAAAAAGCTTTAAAAGAACAATTGATATATCTTCTTTTGAAACTTCTATTGAAACAGACTCTTTCTTTACTTCTTAGACCGCTTCAAAAGGTAGAAAAGAAAAAAATAATAAAACCTGCTCTAAATGACATTAAAAATTACATGGAACCATTGCGGTTATTGGAAAGACATTGGAGGTTTTAATAATATTTAGCTGTCTCATTTTTTTTTCTGGATTTTATAAGTTTGTTTAAATATACATTCATTATTAATCTTTATTCTTATTAGTAACTCGTCTCAACAGCCTCAATTAGTTCTTATCCAAATAATTTTATCATAACTCAAGTATTTACTTTTGGTACAGCTTATCCAGTCTGACGATCTTGCACCAGTAAAATCAAATCAAACTCTAAATTGGTTAAATTAATAAATTTAAATTAATACACTGATAATTTTGTGAATTTTTTGTTCTGTTTAAATGAAGAAAAAATAAATTTTATTTCAAAAATAATTTTCTACTTTTTAAAACAATTATTTAATGGTGAATATGTATTTTTAGATATTTTATTTGTAAATTATATGAAGTTCATAAATGATTTGTTGCAATATTTTTTATTTCTTTGCATAGAGTATTGACATGGAAAAAGAAGAAATTAATTTAGAGAAGAGACTTGAAATTGATGTCAATTCATTAGCTAGTCAAATCCCAACTGACCATGCAAGATACCATTTATTTTGCTACACACATTTCTATGAAGGAGATAATTACAATAGTATAGGTATGTTTCAAAGTTTGAACTTGTTTAGTAAAATTCTTTTAATTTTTGTGCTGAAGTAGTATTTTTAATACCTGTATATAATCTACAGCGGTATATTACTCACAATATTTTTTCAGAGTAAAAGAAAAATGTCGCATAATCTGCATCAATTTTTTATGTGAAAAGTCAAAAATATATACTGCTGATAATGTAGTGTCACATAAAGTAAAAAATATTCAGTATGACTTAAAATAAATTTACAGATAAAGCATTAATTATGAAAAACATCTGTTTAGTGATCCACCTTATCGTAAAGTGTGATATATTTAAAATTTCTAATAATATTTATTAATAGTTTTTAATAACTTTTAAAATTAGATTAGGCAAATTTAAAAAACATATTTCCTTAAGTCAATAATTAAATTAAAAGGAATTATTTCTAATCTATGCATTGGAGAGCATTTTTCTTTTTTACTGCACATACTTTGTTTTTAATCTTATATTAACATATTTGTCCCTATTTTTTTCCCCTTCTCTGTAGCTTTTAATTTAGAATTTGCTGTCTATCTTATACAATTTCACTTCAACATGATAATGTACAAACTTGAATAATTTTAGAACTAAATAGCTTGTGTAAGGCAAGATGAAATGCAAAATTATTGTAATGATGATGGCTAATAGCAACTGTAATAATCTTTTTGAGGAACCAAATTGGTTCTTCATAATTTGGATTGGATAAAACTGATTATAGCTGAAATAAATCAGCCAAGTTATGGCGCCATCTGTTATTTATTTTATAAAAACATAAACATTTCTTTCAAAACTTTATTGTAAGCTTTTTGGATAGGAAATGTTTTTTTTTTAATCAGATAATCCATGGCAGTACATAATCTGTGGATTATACATATTATTATATAGTGTAATGAGCAAAGGCGAAGAACATAATAGCGCATGTGCGCTAAAATCTACCACCCTCCTTTTCCCCTCCTGATGTTTTTGTTTATTGTTATTATTATTAGAGTAAATCTCAGAGAGACAGCACACTAAAGTTGTGTTTGTGACAGTGCCCGCCGATTATATAGTTACGTTTGTTTTTAAAGTTATGTTCATATGAAAATTTGCTCTCATCAATAAATAGAAATAATTTAATTTAAAGTTGCCATCATTTGCCTTGCCTCTATGCTATGTTACAATAGTAATTAATCTGTTTTTAAGTATTTGTTTTTAATGAATCATAAAATAATTGGTTTTTTAACCACAATTTTTCAAATTGGTCAACTGTTAGTCAATGTTGTATCACTTTTTTTTATAGCATTCTTAAAATCAGTTCTATGCATGCAATATACTTTACAGTGTAGTTTTTAATTTAAATCATTACACAAATTCTTATTTCGTATTATTGATGGCATACTGATACTGACATTTATATCTTATATTTTGAAGATTTGTGTATCTTTTCATAGATATTTCCAAAGTAATTTGATTTAGTACCTTGATAGTAGTTTGATAATGCTGTTGCTTGTAAAAACTTGCATCTTTGTTTGTTTGTTGAATTGAAAATTGAATTGTCAGTGTACCAGACTAGTTTTACAGTTTGAGTAATGGTTCAAAATCAATTTTAATTTAGAATTCCTGCCTATATAAACACTTGTGTAACAAGTGATCCCAAATTAACAAGTAAAACAATTTTATGTTAAACAACCTTATGCTTTGTAATAAAATGGTATTGTCCATTTTTAAATTATTAAAAATAAAATGAGAAATTTCCCATTGTTTATCCCAACTATTCTTTTTTTTTTTCGCTCAATATTTTTTTTTTAATCCTTTATTCTTGCAGTAGTATGATTGTTGCATTCTTAAACTACTGTTATTTACATTTATCAAAAATGATAAAATTTTGTTTTGCTACTTTTTGAGGTATAAAAAAAATTACTTATTTCTTCAATAATTACAAAAATATTAAAATCATCACATTTTGGTATGTAATTTACTTATAACTTCAGAAACTTTTGTGCTTTATTATTTTATTTTTTCTTAATTTAATGAAACAAAATATTTATCTGTTAAAAACGGAGCAGAGAAAAAAACTTAAGTATATAACTAGTATCAAGATTGAATGAAATTAGTTTTAAGTTATTAAATTATAGAAAGGAAATGCTAATTTAGTTTTGATGACCATTCTATTAGTACAACACAATTTACTTAGCCTATTAAATATTTTAATCTTTTTCATTCTAACTAGAGGAATGAAGAATTTTCTCAAAGATATAGAAGTTCAAAGCATAGTTACTAATTTGCGTTTTGAGAAGTAAAAGTAACTAAAGTAACTCAAAGGAATAGAATAACTATATTTAAATATATTTCTATAATATCATTAGTTTTAAACCTTTTTATTCTATTTAAAGATTTGCATTTATATTTATTTTTAATAATTTTACACAATCATGCAATAACTTGACATTGTCTTCATTGTGTTGATACTTTTGTATTACAAATTATTGAAAATATTATCTTGAGTATCAAAATTTTATGATCTTATAAGTCAGTCTAATAAATTAAATGTGAACATTCAAATAAATTTTCATAGTATGTTAGCCATTGCATTTGAAGAGGAGATATTTTATGCAATATTTGGAATCATGCCTTACTTTAAAGTTTTTTTGACAGTTTAAGAATTTTATCTTGCTATTTAATGAAAGTCTTAAATTTATAGATAAAGAAAATTGAATAATGTTTTGATTTTGAACAAAGTGAACACTCTTTATTTTATTTCTGTATGCTTGGATCAGAGTAATCCACTTGATATTTGAAAGATTTATGTCTTGCTATATTCTATTTTTCATATAGCTTGCTATACATCAAGCTACATTAAACAAGTTATTTCCACATCTTGCTTAATGCTTTGAGTATTTTGAAATAGTGGACTTTTTTAAACTGCATCATTTCATCTATTAAAAATTTCATTAATCAAAGAGAATTTCTTAAAGTAATTGGAACATTTTTAAAGCAATTTATAGAGCATAGGTGGCTTGAACATTGACCAGATATGGAAGCCGCTGTAGCTCTTATTCTCAGCATTAAAAATATATTTTTATTGATAAGAGAATAATCAACTTAATTTTAGGCATTAAAAAATATCTGCATTAAAAATTATATGGCTAGTAATCTAGCTTTTGGTTATACCAAAAGTTTTTCATTTCATAGCAAAAGCTCAACTGAATTTTTTTTTTAAATAATTAACTAACAAAACAATACTATTCTTTGTGCTTGAAATTTTGGTAAAAGCTGTAAAATTCTTGTGATGTTTTATATTACCTAATTTAATTCCAGATTTTTCTTGCAATGATTGGACAAGTGAGGAAACTTGATAGCTTACATTTCTCATAGTGTTTTTTCTAATGGAAAACATACATTTTTGGAAAAAAATTGCCATTGGAAAAATAATATTTTCTGTTTACTTATCTTTTTTCAAAATGATTTGTACTACAGAGGTCTTGTGTAAAGATGAACTAAAAACAAAATGAGTGAGGTATTGAACTCCTGAAAATTCCACTTTAGTTATGAAGTCATTCAATTCAATTATGAAGAATAACTTTGGCCATATGTGTAAGCTCCATGGACTTCTATACCTCAAATATACATGCAAAAGCTGTGATTCTATTCTGAAATGTGTAGCAATGGTTATAATTAACAATGGCGCCTACACTTAGGGTCTTACTTAGCCTGATTGGGGCCTGAGACAAAAATTTCTTTGGGGACCTTTCACTGGTTCACTACTTCAGTTATAAAGAATTATAAAGAACTGAATTTTATGGATTTAAATTTTCACTTCATTATGAATATATAACAAAAAAATTGACTAGAGCCTCAAATTGCTTTTAAGTCTTCCCCTTCCAATGGTCAAACAAAATATTATTCTGTCATTTTATTGATTCTCTGACCACTCTACGTCCAACAGTTAAAGGATATAGCACATGTTAAGGGCCAAAATTTGACCAAAATGCTATTTAAGTTTATAATTAGAAAATATAAAAACTTTTTGTGGCAATTTCAATTAATAAAAAATACCAGAGATAAACCCTATGCAGTTACAGAATGGGCTAAAAAGCTTTTTTCGGTGTATGCCCCTTCATCTTTATAACATTAGTGCATCTGCCTTTTTTTTTTTATCATAGTATCACAAGTCTAGTTTGGCAACAGCTATCAATTTATGAACGAATGGTAGACAAGAGGCAGAAACCAGACGCACCTATGCTCTGAAGACTATGTTGCATGCACATCAAAAGAAAAGCTTTTTAGCCTATCTTCTAAGTGCATAGAATTTATCTATGGTATTTTTAGTTAATTCAAAATGATATTTAAACTTAAAACACTCAGTCTTAACTCAACATACCACATTTAATGATTGAATCTAAAATGCAATCTGACAAAATGCTAAGGCATGATCTATATTAGGTTTTCACAACTATTTTAAACATCTGTCTACAAGAGAAATTTTCAAATCTCATAAAATACTAGTACATTTTTAAATGAAAAATATGCTAATTTGCTCTTTATTATCGGCAGGGGGATCATTGTTCATAATAATTGATCACTGCAGATCAAGGATATGTAATGGATTTTATTTTCAGGCATCTCATCTGCAGAAGTACATTGATTTTTTTTATTGTCATGGCTTTTTTGTTATAACTGACCTATTGTAAATTGAGTAAAACTTGTTTTGTTTGTAATGCTGAAGAGATTTCCAATTCTTCTACATGTGCCTGAATATCATTTTAAGAGGGTGCCTTTAGCCTTTTTAGCTTGAAGTTCTCGAGCATTTTTCAGTTTGCTTTTTAGCTACCAAACATGTAAAAGTGCTCCATTTATTTTATTATAGCTTTAATACATAAATAAGAAACTTTTTGAAATAAATTTATCCCAATAAATTATCCAGTAATGATAAAACTACTATGCATGTAATATGTAATACCATGTTCAAGAGAAATAAATGAATAGAAAACAATTAGGATACAGTTGCAGTCATCACTATGTTATTATTCAATATTGGCTAAGAATAAGTAGATTTTCAAAGTTATACAAATGAAAATAATTAATCAAAATATTTATATTTGTTCACAACATAGAATGTAATACACAGTCACAAAATATATTGTTTGATATTTTGTGGGAATTTTAAAAAATGCAACTTATAATTGATTATTGTGATTTCTCAGTGTTGTGAAAATTCTACTGAATCCTCCGAATACAATGCATTTGAATATTTCGCAGTTGCAAATAAGATGACCTAGTTAGCAATCATTGTTACAGTTAGTGAATTTTTAACAAGTTTCTGAAATACTTTTTTGTGATTATTAACTTTGTCATCTAGCAGTAAAAAATTCATATCTTTGCAGATATTAGAGTAAAATCCAGCTAAACTTATGCAATTATGATGGCTTTATTAAGCCAGTTAGAAGCTCATATTTCTGTAGATATTTTGCAATATATAAAAGATACTGGCTTTTGTTTGACCAAATTTGTCCACTGTAATTGAGAAAATTTAGCTGAATTCTGGCAGAAAGGCATGGATATAAGAAATATAGATTTTTTGTGTTCATACGATAGATTTATAAAGAAACTAATACATTTTACTGTACTGATGTTTTGTTTAAAAAAGTTGATTAAAGGAAGAAATGTAAAATAAACTTTCCTTTTGATTTATGGGACCCCATGATGTGGGTGCTCAGAGCAACTGGCACTGTTTTAGTCAGGCTCTCTGCCTATACTAACTACTGATTTTGTAGCTGGTAGCGACCAAATCTGGGCTAGGTATAGGGAAGTGTTGCTGGTGTAACCTTTTATTTTGTCATCATCCACTCAGAGCTGTAATTTCAATTATTTTTTGATAACAAATTTTGTTGTGATATCTGGTCTTTTTGGTATTGTATTTTAGGTGGTCCGCAGTGTATAGAATTAAGTATGAAATTTAAGTTAAGAATTCATACTCATCAAATTTATACATTCCTTTGAGTCTAAGGGAATACCCAAATAAACTTCTAGTTGAAATATAATTTTTTTATAGAATATCTAATAAAATATTTTATTACAATACTTAATATTCTTGTTCAAGCTCTGTGTTCGTTCATTTATATTCTATTTTGGGAAACCTTTTTCAACAATTTATATTTTCCCTCTATTGAATTGAATTCTTTTAATCTTCATTGAAAGAAACTAAAGTGATATGGAATGAAACTTGGGAATAATAGATATGGGGTAAAGAGTTCCCAAATACCAATTATTAACATAAATTTTCATGTTCTCAAATTTTTTTTTTTAAATTTATTAAGTTAAATGAACTTTAAAAGATTGAGGAAATTGTTCTGTACAGATATAAGGTAGTCATATTGGTTCACTTGGTCTTGAATGGTTTGTCCTGAGCCTTTAAATCCAAGTGAACAAATTATTTCAAAATTTTCTAGTTTTATTCAGTGGAAGTTTTAAGTTTGTATGAGACCTAAATTTAAGGAATTACAGGAAAATTTTTGAAAGTTATACAGGATCATGTTTATTTGCAATATAATTGCTGAAAAATAAAATTTCAAAATAATTTGAGTTTAAAGGAAAATTTAAGGATGGTTTCATAAAGTTGTTTTTGTAGTTATTACAAATTAAATTGATTTTATAGATAATAGTTTGACTTTCTGAAATTCCAATAGAAGTCAGATCTGTTTGAATTGGGAAATTAAAATCTTGTGTTTCCAATCCATTTTTAATCTAAATTGTCCTGCTTTATATTTTACTACAGATTTTGAACCATTAGTTGGATTCTGAGTTGTAAGTTCATATTTGTTATTTTGTGTAATGTTTGAAATTTCATACTAATATTTTGTTAAATTCCATTTCACAGTATTTATTTACTCTGTTCCTGGCTACAATTGCTCTGTTAAAGAAAGGATGTTGTATTCTAGTTGCAAAGCACCTTTATTGAATGTAATAGAAAATAAGATAGGCATGGATCTTGCTAAAAAGGTATTTTTTGATTTACTAATTATACAATTCAGTTTTGTCAACTAAAAATTTAATAAAATATAAGTTTCTAAAAACAAATTCTTTTCTTTATGTGCTAAATAAAACTAGTTATTTTATAGGCATACAGTATAGTATATATTTTACTTAGTATACATTTTAGTTCATATATTTACCATACAATATAGTATGATAAATATATGAACATTCAAAAGTGAATTTTTTCAGGGCAGCAGTAGAAAATTTTAAACTAGTCTTTAATATTCAATAATAAATATTAAATTATTTTTTTATAATATTGTGAGTAAAGTTGTCAAATGATTAAAAAATTCATGAAAGTCGTAAATTTCCAAACAGTTCGAATAATTTTTCATAGTTAAGAAATTTTTTTTATTATACAAAACTTTTTTTTATTTGATTCTTTTGATTTTTGTCTTGAAAGTTAAGAAATTTTATAATAAAATTTTTTGAAAAAAGATGTTAGTAAAAATATTGATAAATTTGTTTGCAAGTCTTCCCATTTTCAAATAATTAAAAGAGAATATTTAAAATTCTTTATACAACTTTTGAGAAAAGATTTAAGAATTTTTAAAAAAGAAGGGGAAAAAAATGTTAATTCTTTTCTCTACTTGTTACTAATAATTTTTCCATAGATATGCCAAAAATTGAGATTGTAATATCAGGCTGATTATGTTGGTTCCAAATATATATAAACTTATTGTATAGGATAATATAATATTTTAAAAAAGATGTTTATAAGGTCACTAGTTATTGCCAATGTTATGCATATATCTAATGTATGATAATTCAAATATATTGTTATTCAGTATGTATATTCACTAAAATATAATTGAAATAGTAATTACAATATTTAAATTTACATTTTGCTCTAATTTTACATTATTGTATATTTTCAAAATGAAGCAAAGAATGTTATAATGCATTTTTTAATTGTTCTTTACGGAAATCTTTTCATATTTTATAAGTTTTATGCAAACTGTATTTTTTTTACTTAATGTATTGAATAAATAGAAAGTTATTTACTGTATAGAATAAGTAAAAATGTCCCTACAAGAAAATTTCATTTCGAAAAGTGTAAAAAAATTTAAAATTTTTAAATAAGTATTTTGGAAAAATTATTAATATGTAAAATTTTTCTTTTGAATAGATCGAAATTGATGACGCACAGGAGCTCACTGAAGAATTCTTGTTAGATCAAATCCATCCAAAGCAAAATATTTTTAAGCAGAAATTCTCAAAGCCAAAAGGTCCTACCAATCGAGGAGCAAGACGTCTAGTGAAATCGCAAAATGATACTGAATAATTGAACATTAAACTTCATAGAACACATCTTAGCTTCATAAATTACATCTTTTGACAAACATTTTATAAAATTTTATTTACACTCTCTGAAATTTGAGTTTTATGACAATGTATAATTGTTTTGTAATTTTCACTATTAAACTATTGTTTCAAATTTCAAGAGCTTAATTTGTTTCTTTTACACTAAAAAATAAAATTATTATAAATTTGAAGTAATGTACTTAATTATTATGATGCTAATTCATTATGAAATTGAAATATTTAATTTTAAAAATTGAAGAAATTAGCAGTTAATAATACATGCTCACAACTAGTAAATTTCTAAATAATTTTGAAAATACCATTATTTGCTACATCTACTGATGTGAATTTTTTTACATATAATTGATAAAAATAAACAAGAAAAAATTTCCTTGTATGTACCCTTTATTTCATTTAATAAAAATATAGGTAATAGCTACTTATATAGTTGTCAGATTGAAGGTCAGGGTCAAAACAGAAGTTATCTAGTGTACAAATATTAATTTCGTATTCTAAGTAAGCATACATATATAAACTAATGTATAAAACAGCATTAAATAAGAAATTTTAGTGAAATCTTGACTTCATTCATTCAATTTCATTATTTGTATTTAAATGATTGTTAGTAAATATAATGTATGATCAAATTCGTGTGACAAAGAGTATTAATGTGTCATTAAAAAAGTTTTATGTATTTTGTTATAATAATCAAGCATAATCTGAATTTACACATGAGTAAATAAATATGAAGGTGTTAAATTAACATTTCATCTGTAAAAATTCATCTAGACCTAAATTTCATATCTAAAAGATTTTACTATATTTGTTTTATTATAATGTCTATAGCTCCCATATAGTAAATCTTCTTAGTCAAAATTTATTTACTTTTGTAAAGATATTAACAAGCCATTTTTCAATAATTTGTAAACGATTAAATGTATTGTCTTATAATAATCACTAGTTTCTTTTCATTTTTGAACATTCTTTGGGTCTCATTTATAATTAGACAGCAAATAAAAATATGCTGGTAGACATTGAAACTAAATCCTAAATAAGGATAATTTTCTGGATATAAAGCTCATTTTTTAATACTTATTGTTTCCATTTCAATGTTATCAAAATTAGATGTGAGAATTATATTTTGGGAAACTCTAATTACTTGCACATTGAAGTCATATAGAATTTTTACAAAATCTAAATGTCTCAAAATAATAGAGTTGTGAAAAATTTATTTGTATAAAATTTTTCAGTTTAAGATTCTGATATAAATTTGATAGTAAGGGATGATCCAAAGAAGTTTCATATGATCTCTGGAAGTATTTGATTATATTTTTAATCTTTGCTATTATATGTAATTTATGTCCTGTAAAATAGTTCTTGAAATTGTTTTAGTAGTCTTACTATGTTTAAAATTATATTTTGATATCATTCAGGTACTTTTAACTAATACTCAAGTTAAAACAAATATAGGATTATTCTTATATTTTTCTACGCTATTTTTTTTTCTCCTAACTTTTTTCTTTTAGTAGAAATGTCTTTCTTAGGATCAAAATGAACCATTTCATTTAGTTTCATATGATTTCCCTTCCACCAGTACTTTTTGTGCATTATTTTCACTTTGCTATTTTAAATTTTTAACATTTATACCTGCCTTCAAGAGTTCACCTTGAACATATAAATACAATAATAAATTTTTCAATGTTTTAACCATTTTTAATAAACATATTTTATCATTTTGGCATGCTATAGCTCTATTAAATTTAAGCTGTCCTTCTCTACCACAGTATTTGTTGTGGATATTGATGATACTCTAATCCTTAAATATTCATGAGCATATCCAGATTCTCATGTTTCCATGAAATTAATTTTACATGTTCACACAATTAGGGTTCACCAATATTTAGTAATTGAAATATTTCACTTAAAAGAACAATATCCAAGTTTGAATTATTTCTTATTTGTGTAATAAATTTCTATTGGAATGTGTTTATCTGATTTGTTATGTACATCTACTTGTATAAAATAACCTTGAATATGAACATGAATATAAAATTTTCCTAAAAGCAATGTGGTAGCAGTGTTTAAATGCTTTTTAAAGATTTTTTATGCAATCTCCTTAATGTTAAGAATTTGAAGCATGGTGCTTTCAAATATTCTATTGTTTATACATAAAAATTAATTTGATATAAAGATGAAATTTTTGGTATCGATAACAGGTATATTCAAAGTATAAATGGATAAGAATCCTCCTTTTCTTTTCAAGTTAAATGAAAATTTTTTTTTGTGTTTGCATTTTCCCCTTTAAGGCATTTTAATTTTGGCTTATAATGAGATAACAAGAAATTAATCGATTGTATGTTATTGTAGTTGAGACAAAAATGGATGAATTGAACCCTTTTTATTCAAGCTTAAGCTTCATAAGTAATGAATTTTATTTTAAGTCAAATTACTGATGATGCAATATGAATATTCTGAAGATTAAGGCAAGTTACACAAAGTGGTAAATAAATCAAAATTAGCCTTTTCAATTTTTTGCTGTTCGAATCAATAATGATATGCGATTCAAACAAACATTGAAAATTGAGAGAAATGTTATTAGGAAAGCTTACTTTGTGTAATCAAACAAAAATTGGAATTTAGGGATTTTCATCGGGATCTATGGAAGTTTAAAAAAAGCTGGAGAATTTTTAGCTTCTGTATTGTGGTTTAATAAATTTACAAAATATATAAATACTTATTGTACAACTTTATGTTAACTTAATCACTGGTTTAAATAGAATCTTGAAATATTATGGAGCCTTTTTAAAATGAATGAACTTTTATTAAAGCTTTGGCTTACACTCTCAAATTGCTATCTGTAAGAGTTTATGCGTAACTATTAGTATTATAACTATATATCCTATATTTTAAGTTAGAGAAAAATGTGAGAGGTCCATGAATCAAATTAAAAAGATTGGGAACTCCTGAAATGTGGTGTACTTTACTGAGAAAATCAAAATGTACAGAAATAATAATGGGAGCAATAACTCCAGACGGCATTGGATACATTTACTGTGAAGACAATCATAATCAGGCTTTCAAGTTGTCATAGTAATTTCAAGTGTTAGTTTTTTAGTAGTGTAATTTTAACATCTTTCTAAGAAATGATGATTCAAAATTTTCTTTTATGACAAATATAATTTAAAAAAGAAATAAATTGCTGTATTACGACATAATTATTAGGTAAGCATTACAAAAGGCATTAATTCTAACTATTTTATAGTTAACTCTTCGTTTCAAATTATGCATTTCATGTGATTATCTCTTCATCTTTAAATAACATTCCATAATTAATAGTTTTTTGAAACACAGTTTCAGAACCACTATGGATAAATTCTTTTCTATGATGCTAAATCTTGTGTAATATAATTTTAATTTCGCCAAAATATTTATAAGATGTTACAAATATATGTAAAAAATGATAAAATATTGCATAAAATAAACATTTCTCATTAGAAATACATGTTTAATGAGCACAGTTTTAAGAGTACATCACATAGAATATACTCACATGCGAAACTGAAATTTGGCAGATAAATATTGTTAGACTAATATAATCAATCTACACAGTATAAATATATAAAATTTCTTAGGTGGCTCAATATGCTTGACTAGTTCATAAACACAATATTCAGAAAATATAAAAAGTTAATTAAAATGTACAAAATGAAGATTTATTGTAATGCTTTACATGATAAATTGCAAAACAAAATACAGAAATAGCAGAACAATAAAATTCTTCACATTTAATTTGATCTGAAATTAGTAAATGCACAAGTAGGAAACATACATGAAAATGCACATTTAATAAATATATTTCATTTTTTAGAAGATTGTTGGTTCAAAGTAAACTGAATTACAATCATGTACTTACACTAATAATGTAATTGTCATATATATAAAATGTAATTGGCAGCAGCAAACTTTTTCATAGAATTCAGATATAAAATTGAATAATACTATGGTTGGAAAAATTACATATGATTGCAAGCCAAAAATGTAATGTAAGAAATTTAGCAAGCAGTAGTAATTATTAGTTTCCTGTAATGAAGACAGAATAGAGCTATCACAGAAAAAGCTCAATTTTAAAACAAAATTGAGTATCTTTTTGAAAAATGTCCATCTATTTTAAAAATGACTCTTTATCAAGTTATATAAAATTTCTAATGCAAACAAATAGTAAACATTTACTTATGAAATGTTCTGAACAGTGATAAACATTTATAGTTCAAGTGTAAAATTAATCAAATGAAAAAGAATGTAGTTTGCATAAAGTTACCAAAGTAAATTTCTATGTAGCACATGATACATTAACCTTCAGCCAATAAAAAAAAATATATATAAACACAAGTTAAATTTTGAAAATAAAAACACTAAATGAAAATATCAGTATACACTAAAAAAATGAATTATTTGTAGCTTTTGCTGTTAGATATCAATTAATTTACTAAATTCAAAATTGCACTGATAAAAATATAAGCAAGAAATAATTTATTCTTTTAATGTATATAGGGTGACAAGAAATAATTTGGACAAAGTTGACAATCAAATATCTTTCTACTACTGAAGTAATAGTTTTATTAGTGCTTAGCATTGATAAAAGAAAATAATAAAATTAGTTGTGTTTACCATTATGTTTAAAAAATGATCTGCCATACTAGAATTATAAAGGCTAAGGAAGAAAGCATAATAAAAGAAAGTTAATGGAATCCAAGTACATAAGCAGACATTACACATTCAAAAACTTTAAAGACTAGCAACAAGGTGTCAAACCAGAAAGAGGAAGAAATTTCACATTGAATACTCAAATAAACTCCAAAATTATTTAAAAACGAAACCCAATGATTTCTATGAGAATAAGAGTTGAACAGAAAGATCAACTGAAAATCTAGTCATTTGATTAAAATAAAGGAGCTGGTATTTTGGTCTCACAAAATGAAAGAGGCTTAAAGTTAATAGGTGTTAGCGTTGATTGACAACCTATAGTAACTTTCTATACTTGAGAGGGCTAATTGGACCTGCACCTACTTTAAAGTGCATTCTGAAAAACTACAAATAACCACACCTAAGGTGGGAATAGAGTTTATGTATTATTGAACTGAAGGCCACTATTGCTAACCATTCAACTATCAGCTAACAAATGAACAAAGAACTATTGTAGAGAGTTTTATGTGATCAATAGTATAATTGTTCTAAAATGAACAAGTTCATAACCACCATAATAATAGTTTCATCAGCAGAAATTCCAGCATCTTTTTGCATTGTTGAATAATGTTAACAATACAATGGTTTGTGGTGAGGCATGCACTAGTAAGAAAAATTCGCCTTGGTCACAAAAGTTGTTTGGAAATGAAAGATGGCTCTTTGAACAAGATTCTACCCCAGCAAACAGAGCTAAATTCATTTAAAACAGATGGAAGTCACATTTTTTTGGAACACAAAAATGGTCACTGTATTCAACAGATTTGAATGAATGCAATGGGTAATTTTTTTGGGGCATCTTAGACACAAGAATATGCTAAATACCATAAAAATTTGGCTTGTATTAAAAAAATCCTAGAAGGAATGCAACAAAATTGAGGCAGACAATTTGTGGGTCATTGCAGAAAATGTTGGGATAAATTTACAGCTTCACATCAAGCCCAAAAGTAGATATCTTGAAAGTTTGTAAATAAATTACAAGCAGTAATATATTTACATTCAATTTGAAGATTAGCTGTTCTCATTTGCATTAAAATAATATGAATGTCCAAACTATTTCTTTGTCATCCTGTACAATGATGAAGTCAACAAAAAGAAAGCGGTACAATTATGTTTGAAATTTAATTGTTAACACAAAAATAAGAAAACTTGATAAAAATGACAATATGTCAAAATTTACCAAATGAAATGATCTTTGAAATAGTAAAACAAAAAGAGCATGACATTTTCAGAATCACAAATGCTCAATAGAAAATTCAAAACTTAGTGATTTAAATTTATATTAAAAGATAAAATGCAAACATTCATAGTCCTAAAAGAAAGTAAATCTCTTGTATATATTTTTTAAGATTTTCTGAAATAAAAAAAACATACTAATTTAAAGTTATACAAAAAGATTGATTTTTCTCCACATATTTACCATTGTTAAAGTAAGTAAATATAATAAATTCATAAAATTTAAATCTAAAAAAGCATTGGGAGTTGAATTTTAAACAAATAATTATATTGGTTATAAAATATTTTTTGGAGAAAATTACAATTCATGAAATAGTAACTATACATACTATCACAATTATCCACCAATTTCATTCCTTTCAAAATTTTCATCCATGGTGCATTATTTTTGACAGAAGTATATTTATTTTAATTTGGAAGAACAATTTTTTTAAATCTAAGTTCTATAAAAAAACTAGCAATAAACTGAAGACACTGCAAGCAAGATTATAAAACGAATACACTAAAAAAAAATTTAACATAAAATTGAGTTACATTTTTGGTAAAATTTAATTTTGAGTTATAAAATTGAAATCAAGAAATTCAAGTTGCTTCAAGCACATAATATTCTGTTTTTATAAATCCAGCAAATATAAGAGTCCTAAGCTAAACAACAAACTAATCAACTAATGGTACATACTTAATTGCCATATAATTTTAGGATCAAATTTAGTACATTGGCTGTTAGAATTGCAAATTAATACCAGTACAAAATAAGCATTAGAATTGAATTTGTAAGTATATATACTGCTATGTTAATTACCCACAAATTTCCTTCCTTTCAAAATTTTCATCCATGATGCACTAATTTTGACAGGAAATATATATATATATATATATATATATATATATATATATATATATATAATTGGAAGAAAAGCAGTTAAACAATTTTTTCAAATCTAAGTTTATAATTAATAAGGATTATATCAAAACAAATAGAGACAAAACAAAAAGGTTATCATTATAAATATATTAAAAATGTCTTCTTTAAAAAAAGTCATCTACAAATAAAATTCAGCAATAATCTTTAATACCTATCTTAAAGCTTGGATGTAGAATAAAAATGCAAACAATGTATGAAAGTGATTTACAAAACAAGGTATTTTATTGCACTCAAAATCAAAGTGAATAAGTTATTCAAATTTGCAAAAGTACATGAAAATCCTATTTGTTCCTTTTATGCAAAAAGTAAATAAATGAATGAATGCTGAAAATTGAGATAAGTCACAGTTTGAATAGTAAAAATTCTTCAACCTCAATCAATTGAAGATGTTTCAAATGAAAAAGGCATTATATCATTGAAAAGTTAGACCAGGAAACATTAAAATAGGATTTGAATCAATTATTTTATAAAGAAAATTATGAAAAATAAATCAATGAAAATATAATGAATTATCACAGTATGACTAATTATACTTTATAAATTTCACGAACACTAATATATTTCCCATTACAAGACCCATTTTCTTAAAACTGCCAAAGATATATTAACCATTTGAATTGACATTGTGAAATTAAGTAGTAAATGTTCTTAAGAAATAATTTTATTAGTTTACATTCTTTAAAAGACCAGTGTCTTGTTAAAATTAATTTAGATACATCACATATAACCTCAAAACAAACTAACTAATAGCACGGTAGAAGAGAATAAATCCAAGTAAATGCAGATTTTTTGATCCTTTAATTTATTCTTCATATCTTTAAGCAACAGAAGAATTATTTAAAAATAAATTTTTTGTACCGATTTTAAGTAATGATACTGATGACTGAAAGCACCCCCCCCCCATTCTTTTTAAGACTAAAATGTGCAAAGAAAATTTTAGACCAACAGGCCAAATAAAAATAGTCTACTTCAAATACTGGGTTATAAAATTTTTCATCTTGAAGTTTTTACACAGTTCTTAATGATGTTGAAATACAAATTTCTCTCTTTCACTTATCAATCTATTTTGATATTGAAAACTGATTTATTATAATAACTGTATTAGTTTCCCCCTTTTTTTCATCTTCAAATTAACAAGAAAATATTCATTGATTTTTTTAGAGTTGGTTGGGTTTTATGGCGCAAGGTCCAAAAATGACAAGCTGGGCCGAATTTTTTAGGGAACATCACACAGAAAATGAAAGTTTTTCCATTTATTTTGCTAAGCTAAGGAAATGGAGTGCTATAAATAATGCATTGTTAATTATTCTTTTTTCAATAAAAACTGGGAAAATGAACTAGAACTTAAATTTATAATTTGATTTAAGTTAAGCACTTTATGTGGATAACATAAAAAAATTAGCATAAAAATTTATTTAATACTCTTAGACCTTAAAGGGAAATAACAGAATAATTTTACTCTTATAGTTTTTATACGTTCAAATCATTATTCTTAAAAATAACCAATTTATAGAATTTTAGAAAGTTTTTTTATTTTCATATTGATATGAATACAAGTTTTTTTTTTTATTGTTATATGAAATATTAGATACCTATTTATTTATAGTTACACATTTAACATAACAAAATTGGAGTGCCTATAATTCTACTAATTTCAGATGAAAAAAACATTTTAATAAATAATAAACTTCAATTTGTTTAGAAGTAAATTTCCTCTATACCATATAATCTATACCTATCAATTACTTAAGACTTGTTTAAAACTGTATTTAAAGTTTTTGATAGTTTGTAACATCTATTACAGTTTTTCCATTTTATATATATAATTTCAAAAATCCATCCTTCTGGTGAAGAACATAAATAAGAATATATTATTAGAAAAAACACAATAACTTATAACCAAATCTGCTCCTTAAAAAAATGAAGCTATTAAACACTAGCAATATTTATATGAGATGCAATCCTTACTTCAATTGCACAGAATACTTACATATTAATGTTTGCTTGCAAATGTATAATTACCAACATACATACATATATACAGATTGATATACTTCACATTATTAATACTGTAAAGACACACAGTTTATTGTTGAGAGTAATATTGTATATTTAAAAGCCGCATACAGGTAATACAGTGTTTTGAATTTCTTTTATTAACACAAAATACTAATATAAATGCAGCACCAGAGGGCAGCTAATTAAATCGAAAATTGACATTTCTGTTAGAAGAATGAGGGGGGGGGGAGAAAAAAAAGATTTCTTAAAAAATGCTTAAAATGAGAGAAAAAAAATGCTTTAATAAATTGATCCTAATAAATTAAAATCAAATTGTATGTTATAATAAAAAAAAGTCTGCACACAAACATAAATTTCAAATAAAACCGTTTTTATAATAGGAACTTGTGGGGGGAAAAAGTTTTAAGAAATTCCAGATTTTAAGTATAGCATAAAATCAGATGAAATCTTCCAAAATCAATTTTACATAAAAATTAATACAAAAATGCTAATCATTTTATAATATTAAATAAAATTAAGAGTTTTTCACATTCTTTATAATTTTTCATAAAATTACAAAAAAAAAAAAAAAAATCACAAAAGTACTATCATTAAGAACTGCATAGCTGAAAGATTTTATGGTATTCAGATTTCTTGTAAACAACTAATTCAGAAGCACAGCTTTTTATATTACAATTTTCAGTATAAAGCAACTAAGATGTTATATTTGAGTATACACACACACACTCTAAGAATCAATACATTTCACATTTATTAGGTAGATTGTTTATAAATCAGGACTGATACTGAAAATTAATAATTTTTATTATAAGAATTTAAAGGGGGAAAAAAAAACCATATTTTTTTATAATAAATATTTTATTATTGTAAGAATTATGTTTAAATAAATGAGAAATATCCTTGTTTCAATTTAACATATAATTAGATTTGAAAGAAATAAGCCTTTTTTCAGTCAAAAATAAGTACTTTTCTTTTTCTTGGCCCATAAAAAGTGCTTAATGAAATGACCCCCAGAATGTTTCCCATGGTATTATTTCCTGATCTCCTTAAATAAATATTCCTGGCCACAAGGAGAAATCTTTCTTATTTAAAAAAAATTTTTTTTTTATTTAGAAAGGAGCACGGAATAAGAGGGGGGAAAACTACAGTAAAATTACACAAGAAATTTGAAACTTAAACAGTAATTATTAAAATTTCACATTTTTTTACATTTAACATTATTAAAATGCATTTTTAGAATATATTCCAAAATATATTTCATTAAATAAATTTTAAAATATCTATTTTTTTAAATTCAAATATTTTTTATTGATTAATGCAATCTTTTTTTCAGTTATGATACAAGAACAGCTTTTTACAAATTTAAATGCCATAAAAGTTTTTTTGCTTAAAATGAGCACAGCTGTGCCAAAACATCAAAATAAAGCTGAGAATTCAATAAAAATTTCAAACAGCAAGATTAAAGTAAAAAAATGATAAGCATATTTGTAAGAACATATTCAAAATGCTGAAATTATTAAAATTTGTAATTTGTCTTTGTGTTAATAAATGCTTAAAAAGCACTACACACATTTTAAATCCATTTGAAAAAATATGTACTAAGAATAAAACTGCAAATAAAACATAACATTATTCACAAACCAGGAATTTTCGCTGTTAACACAAATAAATGTTCTTAGGATGAGGAAGACTCTAAAATTACTTTAAAATAAAAGTTCCGGAAAAATTGACAAATTTTTAAATTAAATAATTTAAAAACTTTGACAAATTTTTAAATTAAATATATGAAGAAAAACTTATGCTACAAGTTTATAGAGTATGCATTATTTTTCATACTTTTACAAATCTATTAGACAACGCATATGATGTATTTTATCAGTATCATCCTACATATACTTTACATAAAATAAAATTGAATTATTGCATAGATGATATTCACTGCTTTTTGATATTATGAGTTTACATATTTTAACATGAATTTGTAAGTACTTATTGACAAGTTTTATTTTATTAAGAATCATAAGTTTGCATGTTTTTATAAGTACTTACAGACATGATATTTTATTGCAACATATGAAATTGTCACACACATAAAATTTTAAAAGCACACAATTTCAGCTGCCAGAATAAATTAAGCAAATATTTCTTGCATAATTTATATCTTACTACCACAATCCAAATTACAAACTGACAAACTAATATGCCATATTACTTTTAACAGTAAAAGTTTTTCATCTTTTCGATTTCATGAAACTGGTAACCTTGAAGATAACCATCTCTATGAAAAGCCTCAATATACATATTTTACATTGTAAAATAAAAAGTAAGAAAGACTCAAATTTCAAAAATAGAAACCACTTGAACATCATATTAAAAATGTTTCTTTGCTCTAAGTGAAAAGAATAAACAAATTTCAAAAACTCATAGATAAGGACAATTTAATATCAGAAATCTATAAAACTGTAATTTTTCAAAGTACTTTCCTAAAAGGTTTAATAAGGTATAGCTTTTCTCCATCAGGACCAGTGTATATTGGAGCTCTTTTATAGTGCTCAACAAGTTCATCTAAAGAATTAAATCGACGCTGGCCAATGCAGTACACACCATCCTCCATGTGAACACGAAAATGTTTATTTCGGGTAGGAGCTTTTAATGACACTGAGAAATCTCCTGCCTGAAAAAAAAAGTAAGATAAACATATATAATGAAACACAGGTAGGAAATAATTACAACATAATTTTTCAAAAAGAAATATCTGACTAACAAAAATTTTTCATCAGCAGCTTGTTTTTATAATTGAATTCCCGTTTAAATTGCTTTAGATGCATATATCCTATACAAAAGTAAAATGCGATCACTTAAATGTTATTTTAAAATAAATTTAATTCATCTGAATGAGCATGATTTAATACATCACCGAATTTTAATATATTTAAGAAAATTTAAATGTCAAATGATTTCAAACACTAAAAACATATAATATAAATGCAATAAATTTAAAAAAAAATCCCAAATTTCCTTAATTTAAGACTTAAACTATTTCTACAATATATACTCTTTGGTAATAAAAATAAAATTATATATATGTAAACTTTAATTATTTTACTAAGATATTCATTCATATTTGCACATAGTAATGTTAATTGATAATTATTAGCTAATAAGATATCACTTCTTCTGACAAAAATTCTTGATAGAAACAACAACATAATATTAAATGATATTTCATTGTTCTTTCTAAACAAGTTAGTGAACAGTCTGGTAGTTTAGCTGAAATTTATCCAAGCAATTATTAATTTGCAAGATGAATTTGCCTTGCTTGGTATTTTAGAATAAAATAATATTGAAATGAAGCAAATTCTTGAAGAAACTATAAGCAATTTCAAATTAATTTTGAGACACCCTTCCACATAATAGCTAAACATCGATTTAATGCAAAATTGCTTCCAAGACCTGTACTATAAGAGAACACAAGTGACCTAAAATCATTTGAATCCTATCTATAAGCTAGTTACATTTGAATCAACACAAGGTGATTAAAAATTAAAAGAAACAATGTTTCACGTCAATAATTTAGCTGAGGATGCAATAAATAATTTTATTTACTTACTAGTAAGTTGAGTAATAAGAAAAATTCAGCACGAGTTTTGAATTCAATGTGTGATACATGGTTTATTATTAAATAATTATTCAGATAAAAGTTTTTCCTATGTACAGGTATTAGCCACAAAATTTACCAAAAATAAAAATAAAAGAAAGTGCATTATAATTTATCAAATGAGAAAAATTCTTAGTTTAACCAAAATAAAATTATTTACTATGGGGAACACAAAAGACAATTAAAGATATTAGTTATAAGCAATAATAAGGTGCAAGAATTCACATTAGCATACAGTCACCACTTTTCGTAAGTTAAAAAAAAAAATCAAATTTTGCAAAGTCTCAATATAAAAGAATATCAGAAGAATTTATTGAAACTATTCCTTAATATTTAACAAAATTAGTTAATACAATAACTCAATATGCTAAAAATTGCAATATAGTTATTAAATAAAAACAAAATAAAAATCTATTTTGTACAGTCTGAAAGAGACTTATAATTAAATAATGACAGTTTCAAATATTATTGTATAAATTAGAATATTATTTGAATTTTGATATTTGTGCAAAGATAGTGTCAGGTACAGATATGATAAAGCAAATTTGCATTTTTTTTAAAATTTGAAGTGCAAGTATTGTTTGGTGGCGATGATTTTTAAAGTAAAGATTAGGTGAGTATTTTTACTTTTTATGTAATATTTTACAAAAATTGTTGTTGTAGTAATAAATTATAAAATTTTTATATATAGAAATATTTCATGCATATATGTTTAAGTTCATTGAAAATCTTGTTAATTTGAAACTTAAGTTTTCTCATAAAAATGCATTTACGTTATTCATTTAGCTTTATTGACTGGTTGTTTCCTGTGTTAGATATGATTAATATAGATGTTTTTAAAGTTGGCTCTATTTCTCATTTAAATAAAAGACTAAATTTTAGGATCTAGTATGGCGATAAATGTGCCAAAATTTACTTTGCTAGAATGAATATTTGTGATTTTATGACGTAATCTGATGTAAACATTTAAGGAATTCATTAGGAGTTTAGTAGCTCTTGAAGCTTTTTTTTTTTTTTTATTAATGGTTGAAATTTAAGTGTTTGAGTTTGTTTTATTTTAAAAAGGAATCAAATTGAAATTTAAATATTTGAAGTTATATTTTGTTTTGAAAGTGTATCATATTAAGAATTTTGATATTAGCATTTTGGAAGCAAAAAATATGGATAGTGATAAATTGAATGTTTTTTTTTTTTTTTTTAAATTCTTTTGCAAGTGATGGTTAGGTGAGTATTTTTAATGTGTTGTGTTATTCAATTAAAATTGCTGTTGAATGTAATAATTTATGTAATTTATTAATTTTGTTTAGAAATGTTTTTAGTATACAGTGAATTGTAATTCTTAAACTCAAATTTTAACAAAAATGCATGATAATAATATAATTAAAAACTCAAATTTTCATAAAAATGTTTGTTATTGATTTAGTTTTATTGCCAGGTTCTCTAAGGGATTAAATTGAGTTTACAACAATGTTTTTTTTATTTTAAAGCTAGGCACCATAGCCTGGTTAATTAAAATACAACTTTCATAAAAATGTATGGTATTTATGTTATCAATATAGCTTTATTGCCCAGTTTCTTCCAGAGCTAGTTTATGCTCACACTGAAGTTGCTTAAGTTAAGCGTGCCATCTGATTAATTAAAATACAAGTTTTGATAAAAATGCATGTTATTTATGTTATTGATTTAGCTTTAGTGCCCAGTAGTGTCTTGTGCTAGATAGCATTTATACTGTCTTTTTTAAAAACAGGCACCACTGTATGGTTAATTAAAACCTGAGTCTTCATAAAAATGTACATTATTTATATTTCTGGTTTAGAATTATTGCTTGGTTGTCTCCCACTCAGAGACTGCACGATATTAAGTTTATGTTTATTTTGTAATATCTAATCTTTATGAAATTAGTTCCTAGTTATCAGTTCTGTATAACTAAGTAATTATAATAAAGTATTTGAAATGTTGATATTTGAAATTTAAAATAGCGTAAGATTGCAATGCTTAATATTTGAGCGTGATCAGGATTTCGAAAACAAGGTATTGCATATGGTGCCATAATTTAGGTTGGCAAAATAGCTGTGTAGAGATTGCTGCGAAAATTTGAAATTGTGCCAAACTTATACCAGTTCACTGGATTTTACTAGTGTTGGAATAATATAAAAAAATTCTATAGGACTTAGCAAAAAAAAAAAAAAAAAAAAAAAAAAAAAAAAAAAAAAAAAAAAAAAAGTACAGTATAATTATATACTTAACAAATATATTTTTTATTATTTATTTTATTAAATATTGGTATTTAGTTGCAATTATGCATCTAAAATTTAATATAGGTAAGTAGCTAAAATTACTATAAATCACTTACATTTGTTTCACTATCTCTAATTACAAAATCTCCATCTTCAGCAAACTCATTGAGCATTCTGTCACAATCGCTACGCGTAATACTACCAATGTACCAAGGTCTATCACAACCACCTTTATTACGTTGTTTTACGATTGGCGAACCTCCACTTGCACCCAAAGGTGGTTTTGAATGATCATGTTGTGCACCATTTACTGAAATTCCTACATTCGGGCCTTCATCTGATTTCAAAGGAGCTGCATCAGAATCACTAGAATCTGTAATAGACCGACCAGGCGAAACAATTTGAAGATAATTTTTGGGAACCAAACCTATTTGTCCAATGTTATTTCTTGCTCGCCACCAATCAGGATCATTTAAAGGACGCTCCACAACTTCAAGTTGTTCTCCTTTCTGAAAACTAAGTTCTTCATCACTTTGTGAGTTAAAAGTGTACAAAGCTACTACAACATCATTTCCTTGCAATACATTTTGATATGTTACAGTGATTGGCTCTTCATCTGGAGGTAAATTGCAAGTAACTTCTGGAACATCTTTAGGTTCTTCCTGGACATAATTAGAAGGAAACCAACCAATTTGGTTATTGCTTTCACCTTTCCACCATCCATCACTAGATTTTTCCATCACTATAACTCTAGTTCCTTTAACTAAAGAAATTTCATCAGCTTGTTGGGCTTCATAGTTATATTTTACAACAGCAGTTGTATTTAAGCAAATTTTATTAGCTGGAGTGGTTACTCTAGGGTTGACATCTTTTATATCAGTTTCTTTTGATGCAATTCTGGATGAAGGAGAAGAAACCTTAGGTTCACTTTTTTTTCGAACACGCTTTCTTATACTATCAAAAATTGATGGCTTCTCTCTTTTTACATAGTTTGAAGGGACAAATCCAGCTTGATTTCTTGAATTCTGAACTTTCCACCAGTGTTTGCTATCATCTAAAAGAATAAGACGCTCATTTTTCTTAAGATCTAACTCCTGACTACCCTGAGCTTCATAGTCATATTTTGCAACTACATATACTTCTTCCATTGATTTACCTGGAAGAAACAGATTAATTTATTAACATTTACAGAAAAATAACTAATTTTTAAATAAAATAAAAAACTAATTTTTAAATAAAATAAAAAATTATAAAATTAGAAAAAGTAAAATGATAAGAGCTCAGATAAGGGAATAAATAAAATGATACAGAGTATTGGCTAATTTGAATGTTCCTTTAAAATTTTTATGACTTCACAAATGGTGTAACAAGTCTTACTAATGTATTAAAGTTCATTTGACAGAAATATGATACACTAAAAGTAGGGTTTTTACTTAAAAAATTAGGTTCAAATATATACTAATAAATTTGCCTATTTACTTGAATTGCAAACTAAGAGATAATTATTAAACTACATTATAAGTTCCATTAAAAATTATATTCATAATTTTAAAATATTTAGAAAAAATAAGAAAATGTAGTATTTAGCTAAATACTACATTTTCTTATTTTTTTCTTTTTATGAACGCAATTTGTTACTTACATTGAAAAATTAAAGCTAGAAGAAGTAGGTTAAGGAGAATCTTTAAGGTATAAGTTTTAATATATATTTCCTACAGATTTGACATACTTAACATAATTCCACAGAATGATAATTATTAAGAGACGATTGCTAGGCCAATACAGATTTAAGGTAGCTCTCATTAAATGTGCTTTTGAGAGAGAGCAGAAAAGCTTATTACACAGTTTACATAATATTTAAGAATATAAAGACTAACACTGAATTTCTAGGATAGTAAGGATATTAAATTGCTAAATATAAATAGATGTTTGAAAAATTCTTAAGTAGAAAGGATTTGCAAACAGCTTGTCCACTTAACTGTTATAATATCAAACATTACCATTACAAAATTAGAAATAAAATTATTTAAAATAGATTTGGTTATTACTTAACAGTAACTTTTTTTCACATGTGTTGATTTGATAGACTCATAGTTTTAAGTAAGATTAATTTTTTGAACCATTATATTCACACATAATGTTGGAGTCAAATGCAAACTGGAAACTAAAGTGTTTATTAATTAGTAGTTTAACACTCACAGAAGATGTAGAGGTTACAAGTTTTTAGTCCAGTTTCTTAAGTATCAAGTGAATAAATCCGATAACTTAATTTACGTATAAAATAAGCTTTTGTAAGTTTTGTAAAAATATAAGATAAAATAAGATCACTTACAATGCAACAAAAGACTCAAGAAAAATTAGATAAATTTTGACAATAGATTTAATTTTTTATTTTTAAGCTGGTTAACCAATTTAAAATTAAAATTAAGACACTATGATAAAGTCTTTTAGAGAAATAAGTATAGAAATAAATATAAATAAAAGATTTCTGAGTAACTGATATTTTAAAAAAATTTCATCAATATAAAATTTAGTTTGAAATGATCACATCTTTTCTAGAGTGACAAGGATCGAACTTAAACAAATTGAACAAAAATATTTGAAAGTATTTACAATTTCATACCTCCTAGTAAGCTTGAAAGTTTTTCTCAAAATAATTTAAATGACAAAAATATAACTCAAAGTAATTATTTTAATGTAAAATACTTTTTAAATAAAATTAATTAATACTTTCATTGGCACTTTATGTAAAATTTTCAACAATTATCAAAATAATACTTCAAACAAGAAATAATATCAGAATTCAGGTGTTATAAATCAATTTGATAACTTCAAGCAATTATGCTGTAGAAACAATGGTTCTAGTTTGTACAAAATAGGAAATCTAAATATTGTATATATTATATATAACTATGCTTGAAATGGGGAAATGCACTCACAATGCATTAAATATACAGTTATGAGTTAATAACAAAAATTTGGATCTGTTTCACTTCTGTTCATAGTATAAATAAGATAATTTTTCTTATATTTTGTTAACATTTTTTAATTATATAAATTATTAACATGAATAAAACGGTCCAACAATTATACTATTAATTTTTACAACCTTTTTAGAGTGACTTATCAGACAAGTAAATTTCTATTAACCTTAATGTGAATGAGATCAATATTTCATAAATAATTAATTAAAATATTTAACTCTTGAAAATATTCATCCTAAGATTGGTACTTTCTTATCTGCCAAGAATCCTTTACCGAAGTAAATAAAAAATTGTGATGCTTTTTCATTATTAAGTGCAGATATAACATAATAATTAATAAAACAATAATAAAATATAAATTTACAGAAGGTGTAATTTTGTTTTTTATAAAAATTTTATAATGTTTCAGGAGATAAAAGAGAAGAATACAATCTAATTAATGCATAAGAAATTTTTATAATACAAAATACAACAAACAAGTCCAAAATGTAAAAATAAGCTAAAAATAGAATCTTAAATATTCTTAAGATAAATATGCATTTAATCAGCATAATTGAGTAGCTGTTTAACAACATATAATCATTTGAATCATGTAATTTTTATAAAAATAATTTATGAATTCAAAATCAATTCACAATAGAATATTTGTGTATTGAAATTCAACAATACAGTATTTTACTAATTCAAAATTAAAGATAACCTAGAAAAAAATGGTGATTTATAAAAGTTAATTTTAAAATATATTTTTAATATACAAATACTTAACTTTTCTATTTTTAAATATACAGAACTATTGTAGGAGAAGTAGTAACAAAACAATTGATAAATTTAATGAATAACAACCTCTTAATTTTTATGGGATATTGAATTTTTTAAAATTTCTTTAGCATCAATTTATCTAGAGATTTGAAAGATAATTGACGAAAAATTTATTTCACAATCATTTTTTATATTTTGACGAGATTAAAATTTCTATATTATGATTCAGTTGAGAAGTCATAAAATTCAAGATCGATTTGAGAAACTTCATAGAACACACAAAATATAATCTTATTTTTTAATAAATTTCGATACTACAACTCGAAGATTTTTATTGAACAAGCTTTAGAGAAATATTTATGTAGAATTTGAAAATAATTTACTAGATATTATAAAATTAAATAAGTTTAACCATAATCAAATATAATATAAAGATAAGAATCAATGAAATTTTATTTTTAAATATTTTGAGAAAATATAAACACACACAATATACTTTTATATTACCAAAACAAATAACAAAAATTTTTATATAATCATAGTAAGTGAAAAACGATTATTTGCCTTGATTAAAAATTACCTAGATCAAATCAACTATTATTTTTTCTCACAATTTCTAAAAATATCTTTGAATAAACTTACCACTTTTTATATTTGACATTGTAAAGAGATTTATAGTTTTAACAATGACATTTAAACTTTTTTACTTTGAAAACTAAGGAATTGTAACTGATTCACAATGTTCAGAAATGTTAAAATTGTGAGATGACAGCCACTCGTAGTAAAGAACTTTTCATGAGGGGTTTATCAAACATAAAACTCTTTTCCAACTATAGCCACCATCGCTAGCTAGCTACCGTCTGGATTTCGTTTATCTAATGAAAGTAGTAGTAGCTAAATTTTATAAGCAACTAAAACTAAGTCTGACCAAGAAGGACTAGCAGTTGCTATTCATTTACGTCATAGCAAAAACAATAAGTTTGTTTGAATAACGGATTTTTGAGAGAGTAAAATAAAAGCTTTGGCTTCAAAAATTATTATTTTTAAACACAGCCTTGATCGAAATAGATTAACTAAAATAGGTATAAAAACTAAAGCGCAGTTGAAATTAAAAAAATTATTTTTCAATATTTTTTTTTAAACTTTTAGAATAATTGCGTATGATGTTAAACTATTGAGTACACAATTTTCTATCTATATTCAGAACTAAGTAAGCATAAAGGTAATATATAGGGCAAGTTGCTTACTTTGCCATCTCTTCCAATATTTTACATCACCTTTCTTTATAATTAGGGAAGAATAAGCCTAATAGTCTAGGGGCTCACCATCGGATGGGGCTTTGATGGAAAAAAAAAGAGTAAAAACTAATATTAATGTAATGTGACATTTTTTTAAGTAAACATTGAAAATAAATGATAATGAAATTCTGAAGAATAGTTGAGCTAACTATTCTAAATACAACTTCTTAGTTGATAATAAACCTATTTCTTATTAAAATGTAGATTTTATGGATAATAAGCTTTTAAAAGATTGAGATTCTATACTATAATTTAACTGCAAAAAGGAAAGCACATGTAATCTGTTTCTTGTATCAATAGAAAAAGAGTTGGCATCATTTAAAAGATTTTTCATAACTGCGTTTAGAGAAACATTAAAATTATTGGAACGCTGGCCATATTCACGTGCAGCCAGAGAGAAACCTTGAAAACTTCTAGCATTTCGAGCTGATATGCAATTTTACTGCTTTTACAGGATGAGCTACAGTCCGCCCATTAAAGATTTTCTAAAAATTGTGGGTGCTAGATATGATATTATCAGAAAGAACCTTGGATGTTCTCTCAAAAATGAATTGAAAAGTTACTAAACGATAATTTAGAGCTCCATTGAGTCGTAAAAAGTATCAACAAATGGAATGCAAAATGTTGGTATTCAATCGGTTTAAGATATTTTGCCTTAAACGTCTCCTCAAATTGTGAAATTGTATATAACATATGTTGAAAAATGACTTTATAGTGGTTTTTATCTGTCAATCTACTTGCTATGGGGGATGTCAATATATTTTTTATAATGGTTCATCTTCTCGTGTGATAACATATCTAAGCCGAACATACCTACAGCTCAGCAACAGAAGATAGGTCTTTCTGCATGCACATCTATCAATATCTTGACAGTTTTTCAAGTTTTCAAACTTTTGACACCTAAATATAGTCATCTATTTATGAAAAATACTTCTAGAAATTAATAACATGGTGGGGTTGTTTTAAATGTTTTACTATAGTTTTCAAAATATTATGCTATTAATTGAGGGAGAAATATTTTCTTTTATTTTAATCTATATAAATACCTGAATCCACTTTTATATGCATGTCAAAAAATTTTTTCTCCAATAAATTTTAGTAAGGATCTTATGATAAATCTGTTTCTCTTTCATCAACTGAATTTTTATTCATGAGTTATGCAATCTTTAAATACTGTTGCAGTAGCCCGAAACTGCAAACACATTCAAAGAAATCTTAGTAAATTGATTGTAACGTTACTTTGTGAAAGTTTTTGTAACTATTTAATTTCTTTTTTATTAAATAATGTAATAAAGACAGAAAAGACTGCAAGAATATTTACTGTCATAATGTTACTTCTAAGGAAGTACATGCAAAAAGATCTTTTTATTTTTCTAAATACGCATAAAACATTTATACATATAAAACTGAAATTCGAACTAACAAAATGTTCCCAGGTTATTATAAATTCTAATTTATTGTAATTTTGCAGAAATTTAACAGTCAGATTTTTTTATTTATTCAGAGTTTGAAGTTATGCTATAGGAAACAAAAGCGCTTTCTCACTTTTTTTTAAAATTGATTATATGGGAAGAAACGAGTATTATAGAATGTATTCTTTGTTTTTCAACTGAAGAACAAGATAATTAAATGAGAGAATAGAAATAAAGATTCCTGTCAGTATTCTTATGAGTGACTACTATATATTGTTTTCAAAAAGAGAAATGAACAAATTATTAATTTGGTAAATTAAACGTATACATTAACACATTCTCTCTTTATATTTTTTTCTTCTAATTACTAAATAAATGTGCAGCATTTATTTGATAATCAAAAATCACTCTCTGAAGTAACTACAGTTACTTACGTTTTTCTTTTCTTTGAATAAACTCTGAAACAATAAAAATTATGTGTTTTGAATAATAGTGTTTCCGATTCATTGTATGCATGTTAGCAGATTTTTATTTTAATTTTACTGGTCTTTTTCGTTCTAATGTTTTTGAGATCTCTAAATGCATTTTGTCTACGTCCTGTAAGTAATAACCATATCAAAGGTTTGAAACTTACTGGAGTTGTGGGTGAAAAACGTCAAAATATGCAAAAAATGTTATATTTTTCTAAAATCAGCTTATGTAACTTACTTATATTATAAATTTCATCATATCGTTATATAAGTGAAGAAAATAATTATTATTCTCTTATGTAATAAAGCAAAAAATGAAGTGATGAAATGATTGTTTTAGTTTAGACTCACTTTTGATTTCGGAGATTCATGTTTTCTTGATAAAAAATCTTGTATCGGATGCAATAAATATTTACTCAGAAAACCATTTAAATTCATCGTAAGATATTCTGCTATATTCTGATAACATTTTGTTACATTGAGTAGGCATGAAATCACGTCCCAAGATGCTAAAGCAATTATTCTATCGGTAGAAATGTTAACCCTACACTGCATGATATTTTATATAAAAATATATAAATAGAATAAATTTAAAAATATATATGTAGTAGAAAATAATGAGAAAACATGAAAAAATATTAAAAAAATTTAACTCTAAATTTTCATTATTTTTTAATTAAATATTAATTTGTTACTAAGTGGCAACATTGTGCAGTTAAGCATAAAAAATAAAAAAACAGACTGTGTCATATGGCTACACCATGCATTCAAGAGAGAAAAATTACTATAAATGATAGTCTCTAAAACAGTTCTTCTCTTTATAAAAACATAGAGGAATTGAGCATTTCATGCACTGTACTCTTGTAAATCCTTTGCAATTCAACACTTTACATCGTTGTTTATTTGTAGAATGCTCTGGCCAGTGATCAATTCTGTCAAACCTGACATCTTTTGGAGGCTCTTTTCGACAAGCTTTTTTTGATTGTTTTCCAACTGTTTCCTCTGCACTTAATGGTCTCCCTCTTTTTAGTGATTTTACTTGTCCATGTAAGCGCAAAGTTTCTGCTAACTGCAATCTAAAGGCAACAAGTTTCATAGGCTTTTCACTATTACACTTTTGTTTTAGCACTCTCTTATACAGCAACCAAGCACTGATAATTGTCAGGTCTAATAAATGGTAAAACAACCGAAAATACCACTTTTTGCTTCGCATTATTATTTTATACCTTCCAATGAAACTGTCAAGTAAGTCCACACTTCCCATGTGCTAGTTATAAGTTGTTATAACGTAAGGACAATTTACTTTCACATGACATTTTTGTTTCCTGTCAAAGCGCTGTACTTCACTTACCGGGTTTGTACCAGCAAGTGTAGAGAGCATTGTGACACTTTTATTATCTTTCCATGATACATTTGACAATTCACAACCATCATGTTCAGCCACAAACTCAGTGATGGATCCACGAACTTGTAACTTCAGTTCCCTTTCAGTTGAAAGTTTGCAGTTTGGAATTCTATTTTTTCTAATAGTTCCAAGAGATAAGATTCCTTTTTTCTTCAAATATACTTGCAAAGGAATAGAATTGTAATAATTATCAAAGTTTGTGATTAACATTTTCTTGAACAGGGCGTGTTAATCTAATAACTACATTACTACTAGATCCTAAATCAGGCTCTTGAGGTATGTGAGCAACATCAAGTTTTTTTGCCACCATAAATCTCGAAATTGTATGCAAATCCGGATATTACACTCAAAATGAAGAGTTAGAGAGAGGATAAGCTTAAATTTAGGATGTGTACAATGCACTGAATTTGTTGAAATAATTGTTTATACTTTAAAATCCGCAATTTAGACTTTAGAGTCCTAGAATAATAGAAAAATTTAGTTTGTAAACTAATATATAAAATTTAATCTACCACGTTATTGTTTAATAGGCATAATAATGAAATTAAAAAGGAATGTCATTCATAGACATACACACATTTTATTTTTAATTGAAAATTATGTACCCAATTTTCATAATTTAAACAAAGTTTGCTATTTTAATCATACCTTGCAATTGAAATCAATTTTTCTGATGAATTTTGGGAAAATAAGCTTCGTGTGAATGAATTTTTTGTCTTTTGGTATCAGTTGGTTAATGTTTAATGTATATAAATCATGATAATTGAAGAAGAAGAAACCAATAAATTATCC
>JAPDSC010038267.1:520013-542518 GCA_026290005.1 Latrodectus geometricus
AATAAAACGATTGAAATGATTTGTAGCATCATTCCAATCGTTTTATTATACTGATTAAAGTTTCACCATTTGTTATAATCGTTAGAGTCTCGCCGTCTGTCTGGTGAATCTAAACTCTGGAAGAAAAGTATGAGAGATGATTAATATTGCAAATTTTTAGGTGACACCTAAAAACGGTCTTAGGATTTCATTTTATACCAGCACCTAAATAAAAGCTCATTGTGAAATTATATATATGGGAAGGCAAAAACGTACAAGATGCAATTGATATGAAATTTCAATTCATGAAATCAAACCCATGATTCAACGTATCATTAAATTCTAACGATAAGTTGAAAATCAACAGATTTTTCGATTTTAAGGTCAAATACAATGAATTCATACGACAAACATTTTCCTTTGTTTTCAATTATGGATATCCTAAAAATGTATAGCTGTGTATTTTATTTGTATAAATGATTGAAAATGAATTATAAGGAATTTTTAACATTAATTTTAATAGAAATTTCAAATGAATAGTTAAATATCAGAAAAGTTAAATCGCATGAAATTTCAAGTACTAATAATAAAGATGTAATGATTTCTTTAACTAAAAGGATTTATTAAGTGAATTATAGAGACACAGAGAAATTTATAAATAATTTACTTTATGAGATAAATACTATTAAAATGTTTTGTGTGTGTGTTCTTCATATAAAATATTGCTTTTTCCTTAGATGCAAGAGCAATAGGTATAAGGTATGGCAATCATCTATTTATTACCTGCTAAGATTTACTAGGAGATATGTTACGGATGATCAGTCGATAATTATTGAGTTAAAAAATATAGATAATTACAAACTGCTATAGGTTGCAAAATTATAAAAGTAAGGTATTGGAAAAAATTTCGGAGTTTATAACAACAAGATGTTATATAAAATATTTATTGTATACATATACATTTTTCATAAAAACATGAATATTTTTAAGTTCCTCTCATTTTTAATAGTCATATGTTTTTAGCACATCATGAATCAGATGAGGTGAATCAATTATGATGATTTATTCTGAAAAAAAAAGAACTCTTTTATTTTGCGTTTTAGCATAATATTAACATAAGCAATAAGGAATAGAAACAATTATTCGTAAAATTTTAAATTTTCAGAAAATCTAATTAAGAATATTCAAAATGTTAAATAAAATATTTACAATAATATATGAAAAAAATCCAAATGTTAATCATTGAATTAAGTAACTGCAACTTTTTATTTAGTTACAATGAAAAAAATATGATATCGAGTTTTGGTGACCTTTGTTCTATAAAATGATAATAATTAAAATATTTTATATTTAATAAATAATAAAATTTACTTATATATTATTATTTTTGATTTATATTTTAAATATATTTTTAATAATCAATCAATATTTATGAATAATATATATTCTGAATTTATATTTCTGAATTCGTAAACTAAAAAAAAAAAAAAAAAAAAAAAAAAATGTTATTATTAACTGGATCAGATCAGTACCTAAGACATCAGACAACGTCGTCCTTGGAGTAAAGAATTAATTCTGAAAATTATCGACGTTATATCCAAAAAGAAAGTTTAACACTTATAAAGTAGAGAATTAGTTACAAAAACTATTAGTGTTAATACTTACAGTAAACACTTGTATACTTTTTTATCGTTTGCTAATTGTGAGAGGAATAGTTACAAATTTTTATTTTTTACTTAGAATTTAAATAAAAAATATAATTATTGAAAAATTAATTAAAATTAATACATTTAGTAGTTATTATTTTAATTAAAAATATATTTTCCTCACAATTTTACTCATGTGCATTTGTGACAGAATAGTTAATTATAATAATCCTTCATGTGATTATAATTATTAGGAGTAATTATTAGCTGTATACAAAGCCATTATCAAATTATAAATGATAAAATTTGTATGTACAGACATTTATTCATTGAAAATGATATTTGAATTTAGATTTGTACTCACGTACTCTCAGATAGTAGTCATGTATAGTTTTAGTTATGTAACACGTAGTATTATTTTGACAGAAAATGCTGTTAAAAAGAACCATCAGAATAGAGTGATGTCCGAAAAAATCGATGCACAATTATGAAATTTCAAGTGTGGTTGTTTGAAGTGGTTTAAAATCCATTTTAAAAAGTTGATCCTGCCCGAATTAGCTCTCATATTTTGCACAAAGTATGACCTTAGAGATAGGAACAAACCAAATAAAAGCAATAGGAATAAAATTCAGTACTACTTTACTCTAAGCACTCAATTCATTACAGCTTATGCAACCTCTACAATTTCTACATTTTTTACAATTTATTTCGATAATTATGATTGCCAATTGTTGTTTATATAATATAAAAAATTTAATTTTAGATTTTCATAGAAGGCAATATAAAACAGCATAAAATTTTAGTTGATCTGTCTCACAAATTTGATCCACCAAATCTTTGATAAAATATTGGTGACGAAGTTCTTAGGGGAAAAATTACAATCTACATTTGTTACTGATAAATATGATATAAATATTGCATGGACAAAAAAAAGCAGTAAATTAAAATTTTCTATTTAGTAGTTATGTAACAAAACTGTAATGTACAAATTGATAAAATAAATGCTCTAAAAAATTTAGAATATTGATGTATTTTGAAAATTAAACTGTTCTGGCAGATTGTTATAAACTTTGAATGACTTTAATTCTCATAGACACACATTTGAGTGAATTTAATGCGTACGTTATGCTTATTTTAGAACTTTCTACAAATCTGTTGAAAAGTTTATCAAGCAATGCAATCAGTTGAAAAATAATTTGCTAGAATGATTCTCATTAGATAGTAAAATTTGCTTCCACTAATGTTATTGAACTGTTTCACCACTTTGGGAAAATGCTTGTAGAAATCACTCTATTTTAGGACTTTTCGATAAAATTCTGGAGTTAACAGTGACTCACATATGACAAATCATTGATTTCACTGAAACAAACAAGATAAAATTTAGAACATTTAGAACATTGTATTATCGTTTGTTTGAGACTCGTAATATCCACACTAGTTGAAAATTGTCTATGATGTTTTCAAATAATTTTCATTTATCAAAATGTAAAATGTTATTATAATTCTATTGTTTTTACTGAATTTTAATGTCCATCCATTTTATAATGCCTTTCACATTATAAAATTAAAATTCACATTATGAATTATAAATTATTTAACACATTATAAATATAAATGCCTTTCACACATAATTTTATAATACCTTTCATATTATAAAATTAAAGCACTTATATAATTTTAAATTCAATTTTGTAATGTTAAAAATGCTTATATTAGGTTGGGGAAAAATAAATCCATTATTTTTACGTGAACTTTATGTAACTTCTTTTGGATTCACTTTGTAAAAAGGTTTAAAACAGCTTTCATGTAGATTTTTAGGTCTTGCGCGTTACGACTGCTGACATGCGGTTAACTTCGATTACTTTTGATATTTTATAGACATTTTCGACGATGCTGTATCCACATGCGAGATCAAAAATACCCGAACGGAATCGACGAAACAAAATTGTAGTAACTGGTTGTTACAGTCTTATATAGGACGATAAACACCTTTCACAATTTTAGCCACCCGGCTATCTTTTTCGAAGTTACAAGAGAAAAACGAAAATGTATCGAATTTTCTGTTTGTTGTTTTCCATTTTTAAAACCTTGTACTCGTAACTGAATTAATCAAACAAAAAACCGCAAGAGGATATTTTAGTGTCAAATGTCACCTTTCCAACGAGCATAAATCTGAAATTGTTAGATAGATACCTAACGAGATATCGATCTGCACAGACGTCTACCGAAAAAATAATGGATTACTTTTTCCCCAACTAATATATATATATATATAAAATTAATTTGGTGCAATAAAACACAAAGATATAAGAATGATAATAATTGGAATTTATGTATGTATATATATTGGGTTATTCAGAAAGTTATTTCGTTTTAAATGAAAATGAAAAACGTATAGCGAATAAATAATTTTATTGAATCGCATATTATCAGCTGTAGTCCTATACTTTTTTCCATCTTTCTGGCCGTAGCATGATTTCATACTCATAAAATAGTATTAAAAAACTGATTCAAGTGGGAAAACCGAAATGACTTTCCGAACAAAATAATACAATATATAAATTAGTATTATTATATTTTTAAGAGAAACATTGCTTTCATGAACAGAAGTTTTTTGCAGATACAGATAAAATGCCTTTACAGAAAATTACCTTTCTCACTTTTCTTACTCTCTGCTTTCTTTTCTTCTAATAAAGGTAATTTGCTCAACGTCTTCGGCTCATCCTTGAACTAAAATTGATCATAAAAAATATTGAAAAATGTTATCATTAGTCAGAGACAGAAAAAAAGATAAATTAATATTAATGTTATTTTTTTAATTGAACACATATGCATGTTGTCATTAAGCAAATTATTTATGAAAGAAAAATAATTGTATAAGTTAGACATCTTACACGAGAAAGGGAAGTGGGAACAAATATTAAAAAGCATATTGATAAATAGAATCACATTCTTTTCATTAATATTTCAGGTAATTAAGAAAAAATTGTCATATTTATTCTTTGTTTAAATGTTTCTACTGAATAGCCGTAAAATTTAGTTCATGCATTAAATTAAGTAATTTCATATTAAGCTCCTATGCTTAAGATTTGGGTCAAAATCATTTACACATGATTAAAATTGCAAGAGGGTTGAACATTAGGTAAAATTTAAATATATTGATGTATGTTTTCTTTGCTCAAAAAATAGCTTATCGGAATAAGTTTGTATGTAATTTATACATAAAAATCGCGCGATATCAACCATCAGTTGAGTGGTTAAAAATTATGAGGCTTTTCGCAGTGTTACAAATGTAGTTCTATCAGCAGAAATAAGGATCTGAAAACCCACTGCAATATCCTAACGTAACTTAGATAATATTAATAAAGATTGAGGTTTAAGAGGGAAACAGTAAGTGGAATGATAGAGGCTTAATGACCTAGCTTGGAGTGTCATACACTATTTCAACTGTTCTGAAAACACTTCAAGGAAAGATTATACAATTCATGAAGTACTTCATACATACAGCGGGTTATTCTGATTTATGACAGAGTGGACCTTTAATAACTGAGAAAACCTTCTTATCACTAGACAATTAAGCAGAGAACTTTAGTATATGACATTCATTCACAGATATAGCAGGCCTTTTCGTCATTGTGTGTAATTTAGAGTGGTCTCGCTGACACAGTGCGTCCATAGGTAAAAGCATGGTAGCGGCTGGTCGTTGACTTTGATTAAGTAGTCGAGATTAAACCATGACAATAAGTTGGCATGACAATAAGTTTTATACTGTTTAATATAAATTCTAATGACAGCTACTGAACAATGGAAGTCCCGTGCGAGTGCTTTAGTGTGACTTACGCACTGAGTGGGGCCTTGGTGACCTGGTTGGTTAGGGAGTTCACTCTCGTTGTTGGAAGGTAGTAAGTTTGAATCCCGACCCAAGCGAAGATCCATCGTGTTCGCTAATGATGGCTGAGGCACATAAAATATGTCCTGGTTCGCAATGTCCTTCAAGTAAAATGATACCTCTAGGGGAGGCCTGTCAAGTCTAGGGGTCTTCTTCTTGGTCCTTGCTTCTAAATTACTAAGATGCATTCGCTTGCTCAGCTAAATGCATTACAGGTTTGAGACAAAAGTCAGACTTCAGCCTGTGGTGCCTCTTAGTTTTGAACTTCCTAAAACTGTATCTCACGACTTTCATCATAACCAGCTCTGGTTCATGGACTTGATCTGTGTCTCTATCTATGAAGTGGGATAAGACAACAAGCAACAATGCATTGAGTGATATACAATGGCCTACAACTTCTGTACATTATTACTGGTTAGAGGCACCATGTCATCCAAGTTATACATTCATAACATTCTTCAGCCACATATGTTGTCTCGCAATTTAAGACATTCTGCATGCATCCCTTAGTTGGGTAGTTCTCAATCATACTCAGTAAGAAGGTCATAGAGCTGAATTCATATTAACGACAAAGTTTTTTTGCTCAATTTTTAAGTTTAATTAAAGTTTTAAGTAATTATTTGGGCTGATAGCCAAACCAGCTGCCTGACCAGCTGTCAGCGCTCTGATTTTTTTGCTTAACAATTCAGGGGTTCGTTTTCCAACTCTGTCTTGGACATTTGTAGTAGTTTGGAGTCCACTTTAAACTGTAGGTCTCAGTGTTATTTTATATCCCCCATTTAATAAGCCCTCGAGTGTGAAAGGTGATTACAGAGTGTCAATCAAACTATATCAAACTATTTGGGCTAATATTCCTCTAACTCTTATATACTAATATACATGAGTTGCATAGCTAAAACAATTAACATTATATGTACATCGAAACGTTGTGCTGTTGAAATATGGTTATAAACTAGGTAAAATAATCAGGTAAAATATTAAAAAATAATATTTCTGATTTGCAAAATAATTAAAATTTATATTTAAGAAAACTAAGAATATTTTATTTAATAATTATATTAAATATTATTAATAATTATAAATTTTATTTAATAATAAATATTTATATAATTAAAATTTATATTAACCTTTCCAAGTGAGTAAAGAATAGAAAGTAAAAATGCTGTTAGCACTAGCAAACTTCCAACTGATACCAAAATGAAAGAAAATATATTAGACAATAGGGGAAGTGTTTTCAACACTAGTTTCAACTGCCAAATTACATCCTCACCAGCTTCAGCTGTCTGAAAAAAAAAAGTAAAATAAATTATTTTTGATAAAAATAAATTAAATAGTTATTATTAATTTAAACTACCGACACACTGATTAATAGTTGTGATAAAATGTCATTTTTCGTTATTTCGCTGTAATTATTTGCTGAGCTGGTTGCTGAATAGTCCATATTCTGGCTTTCAGTTCAACAACTCGTGAGTTCGATACGAGCATGGGTGCACGCAGTGGTTTGGAATCGACTTTAAACCATATATCCTGATTGATATTTGGCTTAAAGAGGTGTCGTGTGTTTGAAAAGTAACTTCAGCGCATTAAACCCCAACCTCTACTGATAATTATTGCAGAGATGATGAAAATTCCTAGTTCAGTGCTTAAGTATTGCAAATAGTTTGTAGTTTTTCCATTTTGTAATGAAGAGTTTGAAATGTAAAAATCTTTATTTAAAGAATGGTATTGATATGATAAAAAAATGCCCAGAGTCTAAAAATTGACAGTATTTAATCCACCTATTCTTAGATAAATACATTAATGATTAAAAATGCTAAAACTCAGAACATTTATGTGGATAAATACATTTTAATTTTTGATTATTAAAAAAATATTTATCTGCATTACAGTATTTATAATAATTGCAAAAAACTGCATAGCATAATATTGGATTTTAAATATTCAATGCAATTTTTATTTCCTTATTTTGATTTTTTCTAAATTCTTATAATTTTCAAATACGAAATTCTTTTCCCAGATTATTATTTAGTTGAATTAATGGGTACATTGAGCAATCAACCAAAACTTAACACGAATGTTTTGCATTAAGATGGTTGGTTGGGTTTTGTGGCGCAAGCTCCAAAAAGGACAAGCTGCTCCAATTAAGATGATTTTGGTAAGCATTTTGCTTATCAAAGTATTTATCCCGGGAAGATATATTATTTATCAATGGGGATTTATCCTTCTTTATTACGAAATAGAGCAGAATTCACGAATCTTCGTAGAAAAAAGGAATAAGCTTTTCTATGTAGTTTTTAAGGAATTGAACAACTTAATCTAAGTTTTGTCTGAGCTAGATTTCATTGGGTTGTCATTTAGAAAATAATTGATGAAATTTGATACTTCAAAGTAGATTGTCTAATAGCTCAATGTACTTGGTTTTATTTTCACAGACGCTTTACACAGACATAAATCACTTTGCACTTCCAGAGATACATACTGGAAGTAGATTTTAAAGACAAAGTATATTTAGTTTCGTGAGGGGAATATACCTGGAAAACTCAAGCATTTAAAGCAACATTAACAGGTATGGATGTAAAAAGAAAAACTGAAATATATCTTTTCTGTTGTTCCATAACAACTAGTATCAAATTTGAGGTGTCCTACTCCAAGGAATTTGGTTTTACTACTAAGCAATAATATCGAAAGCTAAAGAATAATAATACGCGAAAGAGAAAAATAACCATAGGTGAGAAATAAACTAAAATATTCTCATAAAAACAGCATTAAAATGATTAAATTTATAACATATATTTTTTCATTTTGAATAGTTACATCACAAGTTATTTCCACTTTATTTGCTTTCATGTATAAATAGTTTCACATTTATTATAAATCCATAAAAAGTAGTTTCAGATCTTTTAAAAATGAAGCTACTTGAAAATCTCAAAGCTGAACATTAATGGAAATTTCTACGTGTCTCTTAATCTTGCTACACTTATTATTTTTTAATCATATAAAACTTTTGGATGTTTTCTTATTTTCCATGTCTCAGAAAATTTAAGAACTTACAGAAACATTTAGTTTTTTAACAGAAGATCTAAAAAATAGCCTTCGATCATAATAAATATTACTTTTACATCTCCCATTATTTTTAAAGCTCATTATCCACCAAATAGCTGGAAATTTTAAGTTTCTAGTTTCGAATACATTCCTGCCAAAAAGGACAAAATAACTCTCCTTGATAACATAACAAAATTTCTTCATACTCTAAACACAGGTTATTTTTTTTTCTAAACCAATAGCTATCACTTATATTAGAATGATTTCATATTGTTTAATAAATTTCGCAACATTATTGTGAATATCTTTTCACATTTCTTGTTGTTGAAATGCTCTAGAAATACAGCTAATAATGTCCTTACAATATTCCTATAAGCTTTATGACAAACTGGACAGTGTAGCTTACGAGAAGTTTAAGAAATGCTGGTTTACTTAAATGTGGAATAGTTGTGAAAGCTCAAAGCAATTGCGAATTGATGGATTTGTTAATTTTTAATGTAACGGAAAATACTAATTCTCTTATAGAAATAAATGTCTTATTATTCAAGTACCAAGACTGTGACTCAAGTCGTGATCAACAAGGTTTTTTCAAGACTGATTTGAAAGAAGAACTGAGACAAATGTAATCAGGTAAAATATCAATTATGAATCAAAATGGAACAAAATATAAATTGACACCCCAGCTTGAGATTTTATTGTGTACTTACCTATTAACCATTCTATTATTTAATGATTTTTATATTAAAACCAAAAAGGCACATTAAAAACATATTACAAAGAATATTATAATTTTCCAATTCAAAAGGGAAAAGGAATTTTAGTAGAAAATATAATCTGTAATTATTTTAAGATTTATCTTCAGCATTTTAAGCAGTGATCTCCGCTCAATATAATCTTTCGATTAAGAGCCTTTTAAATCAGCCATCGTTCCAAATTAGGTCTTGATAATGTGTTATTGTTATCAAGCAAATAAAAATGTACCGTCTCTTTTTAATTTTAATAAATTTGAACCTTGTTTTGTGAATTCGTTAAATAAAATTTTGTATTAAGATTAACATTGCGTTTGTCTAAGTAAGAATAAAAACTGGCATAGATTTATAAATTCATATTTATCTAATACAAAAATTATAGAATTAATGTATTAATATTTGAGCGAATTATTTTGTAAAATTAAATAATTTTTAAAATAACTCTAAGCACACCTATTTCTTAAACTTTTCTTACTGTTGTTAAAAATTATTTCTATTTTTTTAAACAAAATTATTCCTCGAAAGCTGTTTAGAAAAAGGAAATCTGCAAAGGAATGATTTATAATTGGTATTATAATTGTAACTTTTATGACTAATGTTTGCATTTACATAAACTATGTTATGTTATATTCTATTAAAATTATGAATGCATTTTAACATCTATGCGTTTAAAATTAACTTTTCGGAGAGAGAAAGCGAAAAATCCTAAATGATGAACAAAAATAAGAAAAAATGGTTAAAATGGAAATAATTTTCATGAACATTTAATGCGGCGATAGAAATTTATAAAAACAATGTACACATATATAATCTTTAAAAATAACAATGATATATTTTAGTAATTAATTCTTACCTCGCTAAACCAAAGAGCTGGAAAATATATTCTGTCTGTTATATTCGCAAATTGCCTATAAAAAGTAAGAATAGCTTAATGTATTTATTTGTACTAGATGAAAATATTGATTATCTGTATATTAAAAAAGAGGTTACTGAATTTTATTAATATAAGGATTGCATTAAATATCTATGCATTACTTTTTTATGGTAATATTCATAAGCAGATTGCAAAATGAAAGAATTAATTTCATTTTTCCATTTATTAGTACTTTTAATACTTTATAAGAAATACTCCCAAAAGCTATTCTTTTCCCAGTACTTAATGCACTTTATCAATACTTCATTCACTTTAGATGTAATTTCTGTAGACTATAGAAAGAAAACATTTTTCTTCAGGAAATTTTGTTCTGTAACTTGTAACGAATAGACACCACGCAGTGGAATGTCTGCCAGTTGCAAGCTAATGCAAGAGTATTTCGGATTTTGTGGAACTTACTTGTCTCCGGATGGAGACAATGGATCTTATAAGCTACAAAGTTTATACTGTGGACTATAGATACAAAACATTTTCCTTAAGGAAATTTTGTTCTGTAACTTGTAACAAATAGACACCACGCAGTGGAACGTCTGGTTGCTGAAAGCTGATGCAAGAGTATTTTGGGTTTTGTAGAACTTAATTGTTTCCGGATGGAGACAATGGATCTTATAAGCCACGAAGTTTATTCTAACACAACTGATAGTCATACATTATTTGTACAAATATTTTAAAATAAAATTTCATCTCGAACAATGAATGTGTGACAGAAAAGCTTATTATTTACTTGAAAAAGTTAATGAGGACTGCTATTATAAATTGAATTGATTAATAAATACAGCAGAAACCAGAAAAAATTTAAATTTTTAGAATACATACAACTAAATGAACTTAAAGTCACAAAATGGAATTAGATAAACATCCATTTCACTTACGATATGTTATTAACTCCTTCAAAAACAATATTTATTTGCATTCTAGCAGCAACGTTCACAGGAATTCCCATTTCCTAAAATATAATTCATACATTAAATAAACAATGTATAACAGTTAATAAAATATTTAGAAAGAGAATTCATTTCTATAAGATTTATGTGCTATGAATTCTATAAAAAATAAGTAAAATAATCGTGCTTAAATTATTATGCAAATTATTCTATACAGAAAATTGAAGAAAAAATCTTGTTGCATTTTACATTTGTAATTTAAATTACATGTAAAATTTAACTAATTATAATAAGTAAATTAATTAAAAATGTGGTTACATAGGTTTATTTAAATCATATTACACTTTCACATTAAGGTATAAATATATTTTCATTTTATTTTGATGCATTTTAATTTTACATCTACATGTGTATTATCTATGATCTTCATAGTGTGTATTGAATCTGAGCCAATGTTTTACGCACATAGAATTATACATAATCAACAGATGGCAATGATGCAAATTTATATAAATTGGGGTAAGAATTCAAACAAATACATAATCGTACTCTGATTAAGTATCGTAATTCTCCTTGCTTTAGATTAGAGCCATAACTAAGAGATTAAATAAGACCTTAATGTTTGAATCATGTTTATTGTTGTTGTTATTTTCATGTGCCAGCTAAGCTGGCAATATGGGGTGCGCTGCTCCTCTTTTTCCAACTGAACAGTAATTTGGTTTGGAGTCTGAATACCTCAGTACACACATACTATAGGTACCCGTTTATAGGGTAGTTAACCATTTACACAAGGAAAGGACGAAGACAAGAGAGAGTGAAAGTACATCCATACACGAGCCGGGATTCGAACCTAGGACCTCCACATCCGTAATCAGGTACGCTGACCACTAGACAGGGTAGGCGGGTATCATGTTTATTGGATTACAGATTTGAGGTTCTTGTTGGTTGGTTGGGTTTTGTGGCACAAGATCCAAAAAGGACAAGCTGAGCCAATTGAGGTTCTTGTGTGCTTGAGCAAAAAGGAAATAAGATAAAGAAAGTTTAAAGGAATGTGAACCTTAGGAGATCAGAAAATTGCTTAAGAAATTGTATTATGAAAGGTAAGGTTAGGATTCGATTGAGATTTTGGATGAAGATAATTCTGTTACAGTTTGCGAGCTCTTTCAAAGAGTATGTTCCTACCAAGCCCAAATCTAAATGCTCAGCTTGCACTAGTGCTTGGATACAAAAAATAACACCAAGGTAATAAACCGAACCAAATCACATGCATTCATATAATGCTACTTGCATATAATCAAAATACAGTATTATTTTATTTCCTTAATGAAATAATCAAAAGTAAAATGAAAAAATTTAACGCTAAATGAATCATCACATAAAATAGCAACTGAAATGAATTATTCAGAATTCTCCTCATTGTTGCCTGCAATTTAACTATTTGACGAAGATATGTTGTCAATATAATTTGCAGAAATGAGTAAAATCACATGCAGATGTAAGTTTTTTTATGTACTCCTGACTAGCGTTTGAATTTTCAATGTCATTTTTTATCAGTCTACTTTACAACAAGAAATAGTCTATTGCAGATATGTCCCTTTTTGCAAGTACAGTATTTCATACCTTTCAAATGGTAAATAACTTCTAACTACCTTTTTAAGTATTACAGAACTACTCTGTGAATTTCGGTAAATAAAAAAAAAGAAAAGGAATTTCGGTTCTATTTTGAAATCGGGTGCTGAGAAAGGTGCAAAGCTACAGAATTTCTTCCACTTATAGGACTAAAAAAACACATGAGAACTGGAGTGAATCTTTTGTCATATAAGATAGTACATACCATAGACATTCCCGGTGTGGTAGCAGAGCATTACTGCAGATCAGAGCGTTAATTGGTTCCACTAGTTCAAGCATATCCTAGCTTGAATACAAAGCTTATTGTTTCCCTTGCAAAAGTAATTCCTGGTGTGGTAGCAGTGCATTACTGCAGATCAGAGCGTTAATTAGTTCCACTAGTTCAAGCATCTCCTAGCTTGAATACAAAATTTATTGTTTCCCTTGCAAAAGTAGTTCCTGGTGTGGTAGAAGTGCATTACTGCAGATCAGAGCGTTAATTGGAGCCACCAGTTCAAGCATCTCCTCGCTTGAATACAAAACTTATTGTTTCCCTAGCAAAAGTAGGTTTTTTTTCGCCATAGTGAATGGGCATGAAGAGTGAGAAGTATGTAGGGTATCTAGCTGATATAGAAGATAATTTAGGTGGATATACCTAATATGTATGATTACGTATGGGAAGCAAAGGAAAATAGATTTCTTTCTTTCAAAAGATAGCATCGAAGAATTATTCTTTAATGAATAAGGTTAGACTTGTCTAATAGTGGTTTGAAAAGCACGTAAGGGAAGCCTCATATTTTTATTTAAATGTGTTCTGTACTGTAGACCTATATATTATTGAGCTATTTTCCTAATTGGATTTGTTCTAAAGGAAAGGTTCAGCAACCTAAATACACAATCCTCCTGCTTAGAAATTTTTATGAGATTTCAAATTAGGAATTTTGAATAATATTCAATTACAGGGAGGCACCGATTTTCCAGGGCATGATTCATATGAACCAGATTCGAAGAGTATTCAAACCATTACACACAAACCTAAAGGTGAACTTACCCACTTAAGGTTTTGATTTTTTTATAGTGCTCCCACATTTTTATATAACTCTCTTAATAATACTCCTCTTATTATGTAATACATTTAAGTAATCTGCTAGGTTAGTTTTATCTTAATTACTAAATATACATTAAAAATATGCATTTAAAATCTATACTAATATATTCGAATCTTGCATTTCGAAAAGGGATCACCTCGGATTGTCTTGACTATTTTATTTCGACATTCTAATTGAAAATTAGTTTTCTTACTTTTTTTCTTCATATTGTCTGTGTGCCTTATTATTATATTTAATATCAAATATCTTGAGTTTTCTATCATAATTTATGCAAATAGTATAGGATTATGCGTTCATATAAACAGGACAATACTCTAATAAGTTATAAAGTCATTTATCATTGACTTTATTGAGTAAAACTGATCCTTTCACAATTGTATTCATAAAAGCTTTCTTTAGATTGATGAAAAACAAATAGTTTGAATAATAAATTGATAATTGGTGACTAGAGCAATTTCACATGAAACTTTAAAAGAGGGTGAAGCTTTCATTTAATTTTCCTGAAAAGTTCACAATATTCAACCACATATTTTTCTCAAATTGCTGAATAGTTTGTCTTTTCTCAATTTCAATTTGAGTTTTTTTACAAACACTTTGTCAAATTATGAATAATGTTATGCCTCATTAGGAATTCTTGTTAAGAACCAAAATTGTCTGAATCCTACTTGAATACTACTGAATCCTACTTAAATCTTTTGCTTATTCATCAATTTGGTTTGTCCCTTTAATGACACTGTCTGCACACGAGGAATGACATGAATACTTATTGATGAATAAAATTTTTTAAAAGAGAAATATTTTTTATGAATTTCAATTCTAGTTATAGGTTTCTTCCATGTTTGTTATAAATTAAGCATTTTTACTTACGTTTTAAAAGGACTGAACGCAAAGGTTACAAGTGAAATTTATTAAAAGATAGCAATATTAAAAACTACATGAATTCTATATATAAAAGATGAACTTTAACTTACAGGCACAATATCTAAGAAAAAGCGATGTTTCTGTGGGTTTGGTCTCATTCCAACGACACCTTGACTATAAATCGAATCAGCGAAAAGAAAATGAGGATATGAAACTACTGCAGGAGCATCTGAAAATAGAAGTTCCTTATATATACACTACTGGCCATTAAAATTGCTACACCAGGAAGAAATGCAAATAACAAAATGATATTTATTGGACAAATATATTATACTAGAAATAACAAGTGATTAAAGTTTCAAAAAATTTGGCTGCATAGATCCTGAGAAATCAGTACCCAGAACAACCACCTCTGGCAGTAATAACAGCAGTTATACGCCTGGGCAATGAGTCAAACAGAGATTGGATTGCATGTACAGGTACAGATGCCCATGCAGCTTCAACACGATGCCATAGTTCATCAACCGTAGTGACTGGCGTTTGAGGACCAGCCAGTCGCTCGGCAACCATTGACCAGACGTTTTCTATTGGTGAAAGATCTGAGGAACGTGCTGGCCAGGGCAACAGCCGAACATGTTCCGTATCAAGGAAGGTCCGTACAATACCGGCAACATGCGGTCGGGCATTATCCTGCTGAAACGTAGGGTTTCACAGCGCTCTAATAAAGGATAGAACCACGGGTCGTAACACACCAGAAATGTAACGTGCACTGTTCAAAGCACCGTCAATGCGAACAAGAGGTGACCGAGACGTGTATCCAATGGCACCCCATACCATCACGCCAGGTGATGGGCCAGTATGACGATGACGAATGCACGCTGCCAGTGTGCGTTCACCACGATGCCGCCAAACACGGTTGCTACCATCATGATGCTGTACACAGAACCTGTATTCATCTGAAAAGATGATGTTTCGCCATTCGTGTGCCCAGGTTCGTCGTTGATCACACCATTGAAGGCGCTCTTGTCTATGACGCAGCGTCAAGGGAAGCCGCAGCCATGGTCTCCGAGCTGAGAGTCCATGCTGCTGCAAACGTCGTCGAACTGTTCGTGCAGACACTTGTTGTCTTACAAACGATCCCGTTTCTTGACTCATGGCTCGTGACGTGGTTGCACTATCCATTACGGCCATGCGGATAATATGCCTGTCTTCTCGGCTGCTAGTGATAGGTGGCCGTTGAGATCTCGCATGGCATTCCGTATTACCGTCCTGAACCCATCGATTCCATATTCTGCTAACAGTCATTGGATCTCGACCGACGCGAGCAGCAATACTGCGATAAGATAAACCGCAATCCCGGTACGCTACAATTCGACCTTTATCAAAGTCAGAAACGTGCTGTTACGCCTTTCTTCTTCTTACACGAGACATCACAACAACTTTTCACCAGGCAACAACGTTCAAATGCAATTTGTGTAGGAGGAACCGGCAGAACAATTTCCTCATTTAAACACAATGTAGGTGTCGCTACTGGCGCCTGCTTTGTCTGAATGCGCTGAAAAGGTAATCATTTGCATATCACAGCACTTTCTTCCTTTCGTATAAATTTCATGTCTGTATCATGTCGCCTTCTTGGTGTAGCAGTTTTAATGGCCAGTAGTGTATATACATATATATGTATGTATGTATTGTAAATTTTTGTCCTCACATTTAATAACTTTTAAAAATATAAAATAATTCTGGACATTTTTAAGTAAATAAAACTGGTTTTAAAATTAGTAACTGTGCAAACATATTTTATTCCCCTCTTTTATAGTTGTAGAAAAGAAAATGACATATTGATTGGAACTTAAACTAGATTTAAAAGTAAAACAGAACCTTGTAAAGGAAAAATAAGCAATTAGTTTAGCAAAACTCAGAATGGTATGGAGAGGAGCTTTGTTTTAAAATGTATGTGTATTGGAAGATATTCAAATATTAATGAAAAATTTATTAAAATAACAAGTGTTTATAAAATGAAAATTCGTGTTTTTATACATACACAATCATTAGCAGAAAAAATGTTCAACCATGATTCACTTGAATTGGATGAAAATGTATCTGATTGTTAAAAACGTCATCAGTAATTAAAATTTCAGTTCACATAAGGACTATTTATTGTTAAACAAAGTAATAAATTAAAATATGGTTTAAGAAGTCCTTAACTCCACTTCTAACGCAAATACAAGATGAAATACTTGTTAAAATATAGGCATGTAAGTCCTGAGGCATTTCTGCTGATAAACGATGCATTCTGGCTTCTAAATTAACCAAACATTTATGATGCCTATTGATGTTCCATTGGTGTAGATTATTGGTGTTCTAATAATGCAAAATATGATTGATTATGGATAAATTTAGAGATAGTGCCAATCAGTGAAATGTTTCAGTTCATCACATGCATTTCCGTGACACCTTTGCCTAGTAGGGATAATATTTTTTCGATAAATGGTTACTAAAAATATAATACTAAAGACAGCACACTTGTTGCTTGAGTTTTCTGGATGTATATAGATGAAATAGAAATATAACCTTCATATTACTTCCAGATTAACAATGAAAGAATTAAAAGAATGCATATTTTCTATTAAGTGTTTAGAGCTTTTATTGCTATGTAAAAATAACATTTCTCTTCTTACAGAAATTATTCAAAACAGAGATTATTTTGTTCTCCGAAATATAACATATTTCAATATAATATTTTAAACTAAGTATGTTCAAAGGAAAACTTTAAAAATCAAATTTCGGGTGAATCTGTTCTATCACCTGATATCATCTCATGGGACTTGTGGTAGTAGGACTATTGAAACAGCCTCTATTTAACAAAGCAATGTTTCGAATTTAATGGATTTAAAATACAAAATTTCACAACAAACATAACTTATATATGAAAATAATCTGCTTCCTGATATCGCATCTGTAGTGCATTAAATGGAATATTGGAATTGTAGATCAAAATTGATGAAGGGCAAGACCTTCAATAATATAGTTTCATATTGTCACAATAAAGTTGTATAACTTAAATTAATTTTCTGTTAAAGTTATAAAGTTGAGCACATTTACTCCTCTGTTGCTATTTTTATTAACTGATTTTTACATGTTATTCATGTGAAGTTATTATATTTTACTTTTAAAGATTGTCGAGCAAACAAATTTTTTTTTATCATATTTGATATTGAAATAATGAGACAAATTGAAAAACTTCAAAGAAGAAATGATACGAGGAAAAAAAATTTGTACCACAATTAAATGAATGCATGTACTTTGTATTAAATGAATGCATGAATTTTGTACCACAATTAAAGTAATGATTCGAGAAAAAATTTAATTTACAAGAAATCAAATTACATATGAGCACATTTTGAACTGTGCTTTTATATTTCTGCCATTAAAATAAATGAGCTGAATATTATTAAAAATGAAAATAGTGTGCTAATAATTTGTAAAAATAATAAAAAATGACAAAAAATTTGTGCCCTTCAAAGTTTGTTAATTTTTTAAAAATTTGGTCTCTTAAAGAATGAGTGATCTAAATTAATTTTTTAATCAAATTTAATTTAATTTTAATTAAATTAATTTTTAATCAAATTTTTTAAATTAAAATTTAATGTGTAACATACCTGTCAATTTTACGAATACAAGAATAATACTGTTCAATACCATGTATTTATGCGCTCTGAAAGTTTATGAAATAGTTCGAAACGAAAGAGTTTTACGTAATAGTCAAAAATATCGACATGTGGTGATCCAAAAAGATCACAAAAAAGATATATTTTATTTGTTTAATAATGAGCTTAATACTAGCAATTGCACATCACACTTTAAGAATTCAAAATTTGGATTTTGAAATTTTGAAGATTCAAATTTTTGAAGGCATAATATTAGGTTGGGGAAAAAGAAATCCATTATTTTTACATGAACTTTTTGTAACTTCTTTCAGATTCGCTTTGTAAAAAGGTTTTAAACAGTTTTCATGTAGATTTTTAGGTCTTGTGCGAAGTTACGACTGCTGACATGCTGTCAAGTTTGATAATTTTTGATATTTTATAGAGATTCCCGACAATGTTGTATCCATGCGAGGTGCATCTTTAGCATCCAAATACCCAAACGGAATCGACGAAACCAAAATTGTGCGTAACTGGTTGTTACAGTCGGAAATAGGACGATAAACACCTTTCACAATTTTAGCCACCTGGTTAGCATTTTTGCCATTATAAAAGAAAAACTAAAATGTATCGAATTTTCTGTTTGTTGTCTTCTATTTTTAAAACCTTGTACTCATAGCTGAGTTAATCAAACAAAAAACCGCAAGAGAATATTTTAGTGTCAAATGTCACCTTTCCAACGAGCATAAATCTGAAATTGTTTGATAGATACCTCATGAGATAGCGATCACTACAGACGTCTACCGAAAACATAATGGATAACTTTTTCCCCAAACTAATATAAATTTATGCTATTTCTTGAAAATATTGTTTCGAATCATCCAAAGGTTCAAAATTAGATAAAAATTTATCTAATTTAAGACATTTTTCCAACCGGAAGTAGATCGCTAATGAGGAAAAAATGCATCAAGCTTACGATTTTCCTGAGCCTTCTGTGTTTTACCTTGTATCTACTTTTGGAAATCAGAAAACGTTTAAATCTTTATGAAGCTTGACTTTAATAATATTGAATGAAATATATTACAGAGTATATCTTAATTTTATTTAAGAAGAATAAGGCATCATATTTATATTGATATTGTTCAATGTAAAGAAACTTACCAAATTTACAGGAACTAACATTCAATCCTCCTGCTGGTAGGCATACGCCATCTCCACAGAAACATTTATTACTAGCATCATATTTCCCATTATCTAATTGTGTATGATCAGCCCAGAATCTGTAGGTTCGTATACCATTGAAATCAACCTCACTCAGATAATTAAGTGTCATTGATCTAGAATCAAAAATGAAAATATTAAACTTGTACTACCCTTGAACTATAAGTTAAAAACAATTATAATTCAAAGTTGCAAATAAATCTTTTTCCACAAATGTTATAAGTTTTAAGGAAGACCAATATGTATGCACAGTTATCGAAACGCAATGATGTATGTTAGTTTAAAACAAGAGTATTATCTATACAATAAGGACTTTTATCCCATTAGTTTAAAAAAAGTGAGCATAGTCATAAAATTAGTGTCTATACCCAGAAAGTGTCTGTATCTTACATCAGTTCTAGTCAACTTTCTCTCTATCATCCCCCAGTAAGTTATCTCAGCTTTTATAATGATGATAGGAATTTGATACTGAAGTTATAATTCTGTCATATAAATGATATGATAAATTGATGGTATCATAAAATTAATATATTTTGAAATTCCAGAAGAACACATTTATTGCATATAAAGAACTAATTAAGTGAATGATGCCACAAGTAGTTCACTAATATATGGTATTTTGCAATTTGGTATATTAAGTTCTGTGTCGGGTACATTAAGTTCGGCGAATCAAGTGTTTAAAAAAGTTCACTAATGCTAAAAATATGTGTGGAATATAAAAAAGTGGGAAATGACTGAAATGACCAATCTTTGAACTCATAGCAATCAGCTCGAATCTGTGCCATCTAGGAGTCAACAAATGGTTTATTTGACTTATTTTGAAAACGATTGTAAACAAAGAAAATTCTAAATTCTATAACAAAGTATGCAGTACAAAACTTAGATATTATACTGAATGCAGTTGAATAGTCTATTAAAAAGGAAGTCAAACTAGATTTCGAAATTTATAAGATTTGAAAGTTTTTATATTTCAGCCACTCAAAAAAAAAAAAAAAAAAAAAAAAAAAAAAAAAAAAAAAATCTTGGATGCACATATATTTCTTAATTCTTAATTTTCATACAAACTTTAAAAAATTTGGTTTTTACTGAAAAATATCATTGTGTTGAATTTCTTTTATAACGAATATAATCTCAAAATAACGGTAAAAAAATTACCCTTTTTAGGAACTATATTAAACTTTTTATATTTTAGTTTAAAATTAGGATTACTGTTATGTGAATCTAATTAAATATTCGGGAATAGGTTTTTGCCAAAATCACATTGTAAAATACATCATTATCAAAAACAGTTTTCAAATTATTTATGGTAATTTTGCAAAAATAGTCAATTAACTTACAATTATTAAGTAAATATTGTTTCTAATTTTTATTAAAAACGATATTTTTTCGTTTTATAATTTTATAAATGAATCAAAAGGCTGTGGATTGATTATGAATCTAACTGACTTATCAATTCGATTAACATCCCTTGAAATGTTCAAATTAATCTGACAAAAATGTAGTAGGTATCAAAATCAGAAACCGGGAAAGATGACTGGTATCATAGGTATTTGATAAAACTTAGAAATTTCTTTTAATAACAAAACTAAATTACTTTAAAAAATTTAAAAATAAAGTGAGAAAAACAACTTTTCCTTTTCTAACAAAGTAAATAAAAGACATGCATTTTTACATCAATGTCATTAACGTTAATATATAAACTAAAAAAAATGCTAATTCCTAATTGTGTTTATTAGAATTTCTTCAAGGATTCAATTTGTACAATTACAAATATAAATTTTGGGATCAAGTTAATAGAAAATTTCAATAAGAAAATTTATTCTTGGTACTAAATAATCCCAAAAATTATTTCAGAATGTATTAGTAACAAAGTAATATTTTGAAGGTTTCTTAACATATGTTAATTAACTTTCCCTATGTTTGTTAATTAACCATATAATATTAAAATTAATTTATATGGTTAATTAACACACATAGTTTAATTAAATTTGCATTATTAAGACACACACAATAGTTGTTCAAATAAATGGGTATGCAGTTTCATGATTGAGAAAAAAAGTTAGAACAACATTTCCTACTTTAAACTACCCAAATATTAGAAGCTTTGTACTGGTACAGTTCAACACCAGGTAAAAAGTTAATAAAAACAATACTTTAAAATTTAAATAAAATGGGAATCAAAAGTTTCAGAGGAATAATGAAAATAATATCTTAATTTTTCAAGTATGATGTGTTAATATTTAGCAGAAATAAAAAAAAGATTTTGATAGCATACATGCATTATAAGCTACGTTGCAATAAAAACAAGTTTTAAAATGAATTTCAACATTAATATCAAATACCTGCATAAATCTGTCACGAAAAGTGTTAAATTTCCATTTTTAGAATGACCTGGTGGCCAGAAATCTCCCGCTGTAGGGATACGAAAAATAAGCTATTAAAAAAAATTTAACATTTTCTCATAAAATACTTTAATAGCGTATCCAAGACACATAACAGATTTGTATATAATAAATTTACAGAAATAAATAACGATATTTATTTTGTAAAAAGTTCGAAGTTTTTCAGATTGTAATAGAATAAATAATACCTGTTCCATTGATCATGTTGCAAGGTCGCGTATAAGCAGAAACAGAACTAGAGGGAAAAGAAAACTGTTGTAAAAATACTGATTTCAATTTTTATGACATCAGAAACTAGATATTTATATTTAGTATGCAAATAAAATTTCTGTACAACAAAAATATTCAGCAAATCATTTATAGTACTGTCAGCAATTCATAGCATTTAAGAAAATCATTTATAGTCAGTATTGTTAAACAACTGAAACATTCAAATATTAAGCAACAATCATATTTAAAGCCTTAAGCAAAATTACATTAAATTTATTAAGCAAGTCATATGTAAAATGGTAACTAATGGTCATGTTAAGATGTTAA
>JAPDSC010038267.1:542528-578254 GCA_026290005.1 Latrodectus geometricus
TGTTAAGCAACAGTCTTTTCAGTAATTAAATCTTAAAATTAGAGTTCCTGCACTTACTGATTTCCATTCCAAGTAAACATCTTATCCACCTTATTTATGTCAGTTTCTCCTGTATAAATGTTGATTTCTCCATCATCTGTGCCATTACGCTAATATGAAAAAGGAAGAACTTATGAACATTGCAAAGTTTCATTTCAGATTAATACTAAAATATACTTTTAATCAACATTATATTGCATTCAAAGTTTTATATCATGTCATCAAAATATTGAATCTAATATTTATAATATAACACAACGACTAAAATTAATTTATTATTAAAAAACTAATAAATTTATCGAAGAAGATTAGAAAGAGTACACTGGTGCGCAAAAAGTAATGTAAATTTTAAGTAAATAGCCATGAATTTACAGAAAAGAACTACGATCACTACAATGAATACCGAATTGAGTAGAAGATCCTGGGTGTGTAAATGTCAGAATAAAACGTCGAATGCGACGTGAATGTACACAAAACGCATGTGTTTGGCTCGCTCAGCACAAGTCTACATTAAAAGGAAGGATGGTGACTCAATTTAAGGTATTTGCTGAGAATGCAAATGAGTTCTTTCATGAAATATGGCTAGAAGATATTATCTGGTCGATTTCACACTTGAAAGAATGATTGGAAAGCTGGATTGAGCGTGTAGTGTGACCAATGTTGGCAAAGAACTGTGAATCAACAAAAGAATTGGAAATTTTTCTAAACCATAAATAAAATTGTTAAAAAGGTTGATGGTTGTAAGTAACTGGTGTACATGACCTATATATTGTCCTGCAGGCAGTGGTGTTGTGCTAATTTTTTTTATCGGACGACGGGGGGGGGGGATTTTCCATGATAATCCTGGCGGCGACGGGTTTTTTTTTTTTTTTTTTTTTTTTTTAGGTCTCATGTCCCAAATTTGATGACGGAAAGGGGGTGATTTCCCCCAATTTTCGCCTGTCGCCAGAATCAGCCCTGTATATAGCATAAAAAGGAAAGGAAACGAAAATCATTACGAAACCCATTTTGTGTATATGTATATAGTATATATATATGTTTATTACAATAATAGGAACGTTTAATAAAAATTAGTTAACAAATTATAAAATACGCATAGTAGATACTCAAACAATATTGCATAAATATTTTTAACAATACATGACACTAATGGTTTTTATAAAATTTTCCAAATAGGATTATGTTCAGGATCTTGAGGTTGAATTTTCCTTGTTTTGTTATCATCCGCTGAATGATGAGACCTTAAACAAGTTTTTACATAATCATCTATAGCGAATCATCTATAGGAAGCGATAGGTGCGCGTTGGAGGCATGCTGCCTCAATGTGCGGCCTGCCTAACACTTTTTAATCGACACTTTGACTTAGGTAGCGCGCATAGAATATTTTGCTAACAGTAGTATTTATTAATTATTACATTGTATTGGTTCGGTTCAAACCCTTGTTTATAATAATACATAGAAAAATTCGTCAAAAATTAGAAAAAAAAATCAGCAATTCTTTTTAATTTTTTTTCAATAAGTCAGGCAATTCTCGTTATCAGAAATCATCTTTAGTTCTGGAACGCGTTCCTGTCCAAAAAGGAAGCACCGGAACGACGTTCCGGAGCGTTCCGGCTCGACAACACCACTGCCTGCAGGTGAAAAGAGCCCGATAGCAATTTACAAGCAACGCCATTACTCAGCAACAGTGCATAACTACAGGGCTACAGTGTCTCGATTTTCTGAGTCCAGACGCCTACAAAGAGATTACTTATTCACCTTCTGTCCTGAACGCAGCATGCCTTTGAAAGTTGGCCATCAGCACTACTATTTAGAGAGATACAAACAATGGATATCTCATCAATGGATGTGTGTCCCATTTACAGAAGAGAGTCATTTCAGTATCACAAGCGATTATTAACAGCAGTTGATATAAAAATGGTTGGGATATGGTTTCATTTCAGTAACATCATGGAAAGAGATTGTTACGGTACTTCTGATACGGTATTCCGTTACGGTACTAGAATTGCAGTCTGGGGAGGCATTATGCTGAATGGACTGACTGAGTCCCGCGTTTTTGACATAGGTTCTGTAACCAAAGAAAGCTATTGTAAAGTGATCCTTTCCCTCGAGTGTATTTCAAGGTGCCATTAGAGCCGACATAATTTTTCTGGATGACAATGCATGGCTATACTGGAATCCTGCTATTCAGAAGTAACTGGAAAGGGAAGATATCACTAGAATGAATTGGCCCTCAAGTTCCCTGATTTAAATCCTATCGAACATGTGTGGTATGATTAGGGTAGACAATTTTGATCAAATTTGTAAGATTAATTCAAGAATGATTTTTTAAACTGTGATATTCTGACTTTCAGTTTAGTTAGGAAAATATTAAAAGCAAATTTAAAAAACAAATGTTCAATTTTTAGAAATTTGGAATAAAATAAAAATGGGAGTTATGAAGAAAATGTTTCACTAAAAAATTTCAATCAGATATTTTAATTATCAATATTAATTGTTTACTTAAATCAATGAAAAAGCAAGGTAGGTATTGCTAATTGATAAAAACGTTGCTTTCTTTGGGGTTAAACGTTGCATGAGAGAGTATCATTACCACTAAGCAATGGAAGATAATATACTATACATTTGTCGAGTTGGGGATTGTACGCAGATTTATGACTTTTATTTCTAACGATACGTTGTATCACAAGTACACGTGAAATTTATTCCAAATCAACTATTTGTGATTTATATCAAGAGAGACATTGAAGAGTTTTATAACATACAAATAATTTTGTTAAGTTTGGATTGTTACATTGGAAATTATGCTCATTAGCAATAATAAAATAACAATATAATCTGCGCAATTAAAATTTTGCAATGCTGCATGAACAAGACAATGCTGCAATTTTGTAAAATGATCGTTTTAACAACGCATTTGTTATGCTGCTGCTACTTTATTTGGTGACAAAAAGGTTGTGCCTTACTGTAGATTAGAGGTTAAAGTTATGCTCATTTTATTCGTATCATAGAAGTGTTATTGTAAGTTGTTTCTGGAATATATTTCAATATTGCGTTTTATTGGTATTTTAAGTGGCTGAATATTGATATTAATGGAGTATATATGAATAAAGTGATTGATAAATAAAATTTTCTAAACTTGATATTTCAGTTTTAGAAAGCATCCATCTATCTATATATCTGTGTGGTTAACGATGTATGTATAATATTTTGGAGAAAAGCACACACACTCAATATGGGATAAAATCGCTGTGTGTAATGTTGAGCAGATAAAAAGTGCTTATTTTAATTAAAGTTAATAAATTAAAATGGCGTTTCTGATATTTTAAATACTAATTCCTTTCAGTGTTGGCACTCACCATAAAATTTACAAATCTCTATACTTATTAACAATTTTAGAAATAAATAGGAAGAATGTTACAGTTCACCTTATAAAACCATCCAAATTTATCATATGGAAGATTCATAAATTTTTTAGCTGTGTGCATCAATTCGTCATAATAGCCATCAAAAAGAAGTTCTCGGACAGATTTCTGTACAAACCATGTAGAGTTTAAAGAGGTAAAAATTTCTTCTAGAGCAAAATACACCAAGTCTTCATTCATTTGCTTCCCCTTAGAAGCAGCAGCCTAAAATTAAATAGAAGATTATGAAAATATCCAAAAAACGTACATAGGATTATTATTTATGAGCCATATTTTATATATTGATTCGTATTATAGTGAAATACAATCAACAAAGGTTAGTGCAACAAGAAATAGTTCTGAATCTCAAATGTTATTTGGTGGATTGCAAAAGAGAGGTGACTAGTAATTACATAAGTTTATTTAATATATTTTATTATAATATAGTTAAAAGTTTCTCTTAAATAGTAGTTAAATTGATCTTGCTTGGCTGATCCCACCAGCTTTTGGGGCCTTAGTTTTCATTGGAAAAGAGATATAGAGGAAAATTTGGTTCATTAAAAATAACGATATTTATTATTTTCCAAACGCTGTTTTGCACCAAGAAATGTGATCTCACGTATGAATCAGTTAAAAAAATAAAATGAAGTCTTGAAAGCTGAAAAATTCCCTTCAGTTGCAAAGCTATTAAATGTTGAAATCAGGGCATTTTTTTTATAGGATCCCAATGCGACGGCGTATACGAAAAAGCATAAACACGTACGCTGCAATGAGGAAACAATACTTTAAAAATAAAAAATATAATAAACACATTTTTTAAACATAACTGTGGGAATGTGGAGAAAAGGGGATCCAATGTAAATGTTTTTTCGTAAATGTTTTCCAACGTAAATGGTTTTTTTTTTTTTTTTTTTTTTTTTCCTCTACTCCCAGCGGTTTTGCTCAAATGGCAATTTTAAAAGTAGGAAAAGAATCCCACGCCTCCTTTTTAGATGGAAAAAGAGTTCCTGTGCGGTATGTTATATTTAAATTAATTAGATTGTGGCATTTGCAACTTTACAGGGAATTCAAATCAGCGTTTAACCAATTACAAGCACTAATGAAAGTTTCGAAATGAAACATAGCTTTAATTTTAAATTTGTCACCTTAATTTTAAATTTTAAGTTTAAGTAAGACCAACATCCTGATAAAAGTTTTATTCCTTTCAGTGCACATGTTTTGAATTCAAGCCCCGTACGAAGATTCAGTGGACAATCAGAATTAGGATTTTATTTACATACAATATGATAAAGCCATAGAGATGTTATGCCTTATATCACGTTTAAAGTTATTTGCAATTTTTCTAACAAAGCGTGTGTATTTTGCTTATATTTTAAGATTTAATTTTTTATAATTTTTAAAATATTGTTCTCACATATTATTACCGTAAATCTGGGTGCACAATTACTTCAAAGAAACTTGAAATAATTTCAAATTTAGGCATTGCTTAACATACTAAAATTATAAATATTTAGAATTTGCGAAAAGTACTTATAGATTTTTTTGTCCAAGTATAATTAATGACCAATAACTATATAAAATATATTTCGAGATGACAATGAAATCAGTTGCATGATAAAGAATGTACTCACATTAAAGAAAAGCACTTTTTCCGTTTTGAGTATTTTCTCTATATTTTGATAACTATTTGATTCTCAAAGAACTTAATGAACACATGTAATTTGTGTGCAGTTAAAATATATTGAATATGACTTATAGTAAAGATTTCATTTAAAAAAAAGGAATAGATTTCCTAGTTTCATTTTAAAACGTTCTTAAAGCTGTGAAGTGGAACTATTGTAATACAAATAGATTATGTGGTTAAACTAATTATATAAAATGGTATTTAGAGAATATAAAAGGCAAAATCATAAATAGTGGGATTAAGTCTTGAAAAATCTGAAATGGTTCTAAGCGTCTTTATTTAATTTGAAAGTCGTCAAGTTCAAGGTCATAATATTTAAGATTTCTCTTAAATACCAAAATACAAATTTGGACACAATTGATTAATTTTATTAAATAATCAAAATATAAATTATCTTATATTAAATTAAATCTTAAAGGAATAATTTAAATCTTCGATTCAAGTTGTTCGGTTTTAAATGGACAAGCTTTCCCTTTTCCACTGTAAAATGTGTGCTATATAGTTTCAATTGTTCTAAGACTTTTTATTAAAAATAATTTAGAAAAGGAAATAAATACTTTACCACCATCGGAACATTTAAAGATGTAATAATATCATCGAGAGATCCATTTGTCTTGTCTGGCTGGTAGTACCACCTGCGAATTTGCTTATAGGTTACAGAACCATTTTTGTTCCATGTTATGTCAACTTTTTCTCGCGATTCTCTAAAAGAATTAAGGAGAAGCTTACAAAATGGAGACAAAACAAATAATGTTTACATTTTTGATTTTTAAAGACAATTTTACAACAAGAAAAAATAAGCTTAACAATTTTATGAAATATAAATGTTACTTGAAACATCCATTTTTTTTAAACATTGAATCATTGCTTGTATTTAATTTTGTGACAGAGGAAGAAATATATTTCCATGTGGTAATTTATATCTAATTTTGCGATTAAAGTTATTCCGTTAGGCTTAAGTTAATTGATTTGATATTGATTTAGTATTTCCTTCATCATGTGAAATATGATATTTTTAAATGTAATAAATTTTAGACGTGCATTGTGCGTTCTTATTAAAGAATTTATTAGAAGGATTAATTTCTCATGCTTTGAGTAACTAAAATATGTAAAATGGATTAGTTTCAATATTAGCAAAATTAGTCGTTATGGCATTAATATTAATAGCAGCCTGAAATGAATAGAAGAAAAAATATTATTTCTGTCAAAAGAAGATATCTCTTTGTCTACTTAATCAGTGTTTAAGGAATGTTCTTTTCGCATCAGAAAATAAATTTTTATATGTTATAAGATACGGATATTTATTTGCTCATTTACGAGAAGTCCTGTATACACAGTGGATGTTAAAAAATAAATAATATTCATCTATCATACTGTCTATTATGCAGAATCAAAAGAAGGTAAATTTGAAGTTATCGAAATCTCGTTTTCATGTACAGCGATTAAAGGTTTGATTCAGATGTAGATGGAAGACGAAAGAAATCTGTTGCGTTCCTAATTTTTATGTAGGGGGTGCTGGGGAGTTTCCTAGATTTCCTTTCTAGTGATGCATAATTACGATACACAACTTAGGAAATTTCCTTCAAGAAGGTAACACAGAAACTATGTGATAAAAAGCCTTAGAACATCTTCTTGCTGTTAGGGTATATAAGAAGTGGCGCAAGATGAAAGATAAGACAAATGAATAAATAAACGAAGTTACTTCTGTTAAAAATAAATGTGATATATTTTTATTATTCTGATCAGGTCATCATAGTATCCGATAAATAAAGTGGCAGGTACTATATAAATACAAATATTAAAGCCAAGTTTTATTTACAATACCTGGCGTATAGTTCTGGAGTAAGTTCCAAACTGTATTTCAAGGAGTTGGCATATCGCTTAATAAAAAATACTTTGTATAGCTTGAAGTGGATAAAATAAATTTTATGGCTAATATTGATACATAATTATAGATGTATGCACTAAACACTGCTGATATTAACGTAAAATTATTTAACTCAATTGTTCTTATTTTGTGTTGACTGGAATTTAAATATTCCATTTTTAAGATAACTATAATAGCAATGTCACGGAATCTGCTTGCTTTTCACGTGGCTGTATCTGTCTTTTCGTCGAGGATTCGTAATTAATTCCTTAAGTTCTTTGTTCAGTTAAATCACGGAATTAAAAGTTGATGAGAATTAAAACAGCAGATAATCTTTAATATTGAATACATACTTCACAATGTTGATTAAAATAACAAATAGTGATTATATTTAATCAACGAATCAATCAAATGAATTAAAAAATTATGAGAATCAAAACAGCAGATAATCTTTATTATATAATACATACTTCACAATGTTGATTAAAATAACAAATAAAGGGATAAAAAACAAAATTGTTTTTCAGCCCAAATGTTGTAATAATCCAACGTTTTAATCTTAAGAAAAAAATTACAATAAAATGAAGTAATATATACATAAGATGTATACTATAAGTTTTATATTGTATTGTATTTATCGCTATATATGTATGTATGTGTGTGTGTGTGTATATATATATATATATATATATATATATATATATATATATATATATGGGGCTGCGGTGGCCTGGTTGGTTAGGGCATCGTTCGTTCTCGTAACACAAAAGGTAGTGAGTTCGAATCCCGGCTTAGCCAAAGATCCGTCGTGTTCACTAATGGCGACTGGGGCATGTAAAATCTGTCGGGTCGCAATGTCTTCCATGTTCCCATTATAAATTAATACCTCTGGGGGTGGTTGGAGCCAGGCTTTGGGTCTTCACTGGTTTCAATCTCGAAATTGGAAGATTCAGATGGTGCTGCCATATCTGAGCCAAAAGTCGTACTTCCACCTTCGTTTGAGGGTGCTCTATTGAAAAACGGAAGACGCTCTCTCTGACTTCATTCGCCTAGTCTCTGACGGGCGGGCTTGGCGTTGCCAAGTGTCATCAAAAACAACAATATATATATGATTTGAGTTATAACTATGCTATAGGGAAAATATTTTTTTAAGAAAAACTATATTCTAAGTGTAATTGTACAATATCAAATAAGAGATTTCTTAAATAAATAATCAACCACTAACTCACTATTCTACAATAAATGATTTCTAAGTAAATTGAAAAAATGTTTTAGCAAATATATTTTAGTGTTTTCAGTAATACAATTTGATTTCACATCGGTATATTTACAAATTTCTTTTTAATTTCATTATTATGTTTTTTATTTCCTTCGATATCAAGCTAAACTTTTTAAACATGGATTTTTTTTTTTATGAAAATACTAAGAAGAATTTTGTTTGCATGCATAATTGAGATAATTTCTTTTATTAAATTTTTTTTACGTAAATTGAATAATTTTTAAATTGTACAGCTTTTGATTAGATGAATCAATTTATATCAATCTCAAATTTTTCGAGACATCAATGTGATTATAAAAAAATTTAAAAAAAAAATCTAACTATGTATATATAAATATTTATTATCTTTTTTTCAAATAAATATGTTTATTAGAAATTTGATCTTTAAAATTACAAATGAGTAATTTTAAAACATAAATCTAAACAACAATTTAGTTTTACACACATTTATCTGACAAAAATAACTTATTTGTCAATTCAAATGCTTGGAATAAAAGAAAAAACTTAGCAGGAATATCTGATTTCATACCAAAATTTTGTGAGTATCTTTTAGCTTAAAAATGGTATTTTAGATTTGGTACAGTTACAATATTTTTCATATTTGGTTGATTATCTATCTCCCTTATTTTTGAAAGAAAGACTCATTTATTTTATGTCGACTTGATTATATTTAGCATTTACCTCTTTACTGAAATGATTAAGTATAACATAAGTAATAAAAGAGCTTCTATGTATTTCTATATGTTTATTACATCGATATTTTTTTTAAATTTATTTTTTAAAAATGCTTTTTAAAAATTTGTAAATTAATTAATAAATGTTTTATAAATTAAAAAAAATTTAAAATGGATTATTTTGAAATAAAAGTTAAAATGAAATCCTCGTCAACTGGAATTTTCTAAGAAGGAAACTTTAAACTTATCATTTCGATATTAGACTCTTAAATGAACTCCAAGAATGACGTAGCTTACAATTTGTTATCACATGCTTTTATCACAAGTTTACTTTTGTTTTCAAGACAATTCATGACTCAATACCGTCGACTAATCATTATCTTTGTCTTCGCTGAGTTTGTCCCACGAGAGAATTGCTTATCTTTTCTTTTAACCTCTGATAAACAAGTGAGTCACATGAAATCGAAATATTGTTTTAGAATAATCCAGAGTACGGAATCAGAAAAGTAGAAAATTTGTTAGCAGAGTGAATTCTTCTCACCGCACCACTATGTTGTTATCTTGTTAAGAAATGGACAAAACAGATGGTTCCACTGATTGCTATAAATTTGAAGTTCGCTTAAACTTTGAGATAATCACCATTATCATAACAAAAACATTCCATAAACTTTTCTTATGATGTTATCTTGTTGAAACATGATTTCAGGAAATAGTAAATTGCAACTATTTATTATTCATGTAAAAGTTATCAATTGGTAAATTAGACTAATGTAACTATTAAGTCGTAAATTAGTCAATTAAAAAGACTTAGGAAAGGGAAAGAAAAGGTTTCAAATTGTTATACATATTTTAATGAAGTAATCTTTTAACATTCATTTTTTTATGTGCAAAGTAAAAAAAGAACATTGTGAAACATAAGAAAAAAGTTATTTTTTTATGGAAATCCAGTAATTTTTATACATAAAGCATGCCTTATTTATTCTAAATTTATTACGCAAATTTTCAGAATTTTTCATAATTTATCTGAAGGGAAATATTACAAATTCCTTGAAAATGAAATATTTTAAAGCAATTTATTTGCTTGATAATCTTTTACTAAATGTACTAAAAAAAAAAAAAAAAAAAAAAAAAAAGAAGAAGAACAAAGAGTTTGGTAGAAATTTTCAAATAAAGAAGCGAATAAATGGACATTATTAGATAATCATTTTCTCAGGAACATATTATCCAATGTGCCGTATAGTCTCTACATAATATGGATTTCCTTTTTTTAGTATACCTAATAAAGAAAGCTTTATTTCTGTATTATTATTACATATTTCTGTATTCTAATGAAGCTTTTAGCTCAGGCTCATTGTAATGAGATGATATCCACCTCTACCTGTTGTTACAAAAGAGTTATTGACTTAAAATGACCAACCTGAATGTATAAGGACCGATTTCTTCGAGGATTGGTTTGTTTGTGAGATTCCATATTTCCTCCCGATTCGTAATATTGAAAAAGTAGAAATGAATGTAAATTGGCACTGGAATGTCTTTCCAAAACTTGTACGTTTCAGAGCCTTCTTCAATCACTAGTTTCTGAAACAAAATATTATCTTCAGAACTAGCAAAGAAGCATATATAAATTAGATTTATATAAAAAGTCATTTTACCAACTTTAATAATATCATTATGACACGCATGATAATCACAGTATTATGACACATTCACTTCATCTATGATAATATTCACTAATGACATAATTAAATACATATTTATAGGTAATAAATATTAAATAAGTAAGACTCTACGATATCAAATATCTATGCATAATCATACAATGCATATCAGAAAGTTGCTTATTTATTTATTTAATTTATATATATATATATATATATATATATATATATATATATATATATATATATATATATATATATATATATTATTTCTAATGGTGGGCACCCTTGAGCAAGTACTAGTACATTAGAACATTTGTCGCAACAAGGCCGGAAACTGCTACTCATTTTATCGATACCCGGTGGGCACCTGTGAACCAAGTTACGGAGGTACGAGTAGCATCGCCCACGCCCCACCACCACAAACCCGTTTATAGGGCAGGCCACATTCATCCATCGTCTGAGGAAAGGACAAGAAACACAGAGAGAGAAAGTGAAAGTACATCCATGCCCGAGCCGGGATTCGAACTGGCTATATATATATATATATATATAGTTAGTAAAAATTATACTAATATTTAGAGAATATTTTAATGATGAGACTCAGATTTGATTCTAATTAACCACTTGTCAATGACTTGACAGTAAATTTTGAGTTTTACGTTTCAGTTCTCATCTTGTATTCATAAGAAAATTTAAGATATAATAAGCCATATGAGGTTACAATCCTTCTTTATATTATTTTCATTAACATATTTATCTTACATTATATAGAATTTCGTATTATCTGTATATTTCACATATCGAAAATTTTTTTAAATTTAATTCATATGCATATGCACAGAATGTCTTTTATAAAATTTTCCTATTTCCTTATTCCTTTACAAGCCAAATCATCTGAAAACATCAATTATATTTTTTATTTAAACAAAAATCTCTTTTTAGTTTTATAATTGAAAACAATTTTTTTTTAAAAGAATGAAACCTCATGCAAGATTTGTATCTCAAGTCAGCTATATTTTTTTTCAACCAGAAATAACAAGTTTTATAGTTGTTATAAAGCAGTTATTATTAGTTATTATATAGTAGAGTTATATTAGTTATATAGTAGCTTTATAGTAACATATTTAAAGTTGCCTGGAGAATGCATATTTTTTGCAGCGGAAATTTAAAACTGTTAGAAAAGTAAGCATCACATTTTTATAACTTTATACTTGTAAATATTAAAAACTTGGTAGATAATAACAATAAATTACGTTATTGCAAATGTTTTTCTTTGAAACCCAAGACTACTTTTTGTTTTTCAAAGGCAAATTGAACAAGAAAATGGCAAAAAAATCTGAGGCAGCACTTGAAACGAACGAAAATACGTTTATGAAATCATTTTTGATTTACACTGCTGTATTAATAATAAAAATGAAACTAAGAGAAATGGAATAATTTTATAAATTATAAATAGAAATGTGAGAATAATATGGGAAAAGAAAAGAAATAAATTTTTTTTTTAGAATAATTAAATAGCGACACAATTCTATCTGTTTATCTCTCTCTCTCTCTCTTTCTCTCTCTGATATATATATATATCACACTAAAAGCTAATTTCCATTATTAATTAATTATTTTTATATTTATTATAATTATAGAGAGAGTTGAAAATTGAACTATTCACACGAAGAATTCGAGTAAATTCTTCGTATCGTAAAGGTTACTAAACACTGATACGAAGAAGTCACTCGACTATTTGTATAAGCTGAGTGAACTCTACGAACAAACGACCCTTACTTATGAACAGTAAACATTCACAAACAACAATTAGTAATTTCAATCCCTCTTATGGATAAAGGTCGAAAAAAAGGTCACATTTAAATTCTTATCATCCAATCAGGACCAATCTTTCCTATTTGATGTGACACATTTATTACCAAAATATCTCTAAGGCTTCAAGTCATTTAAAACTTGTTTTGCGATATGTAACTCAAAATTTAAAAATTTCATATCCCTAACTTTTAAAATTAAATTTGACAATTTATTTGTAGTTTGTGTTAACAAACGCTAAAATCAACACTCAGGATAAATCAGCATCTTCACCGTTGATAATCCTGTTTTAAAATTTAAAAACAAAAAAGAATTTTTACACCAAACTGGAATAGAATTTGAATTTCTTAACTAAAATTATTATTTTATAGCCTGAGCATTTTGTCATTCAGCAATTTCCAATAATTTCTATTTTGCTTTTCCCGAAGAAATAATTTCATAACGCAGATTTATTTTTAAATTCAAAAGTAAGGAACAATAGGTATATCTTTGCATTATATAATACACTATAATTATTTTCTATTCTTCTATAGAGATTACTTTCAATAATACTCTCCTAGTTTATAATATTAATAACATCGCATGAGCTTATTTCAGTTCACTTAGATTTGAATTTAACAATATGTCTTAAATGAAGGTTTGAATTTCAACTTACAAAACATAACAAAAATATATTCGAAAAAATTGTAATTACTTTTTTAATTATCAACCCAAATTAATGTGCAAAATTTTATTATTTCTTACGACGACAATAGAATTGAAATATCATTATCATACACTTTAAATTTGCATATTTAAAGTAAGATATAACCATAAGTATGCAAAAACTTAAATAGTAATCGAAATGAAAACATTTATTTCTTTTATATCAATTCCATGTTCAATCATGTACCATGCATATACAAGGTGTGGCATTTATTAAAATGTTTCTTTAAAATAATTTGAAATTTAAAATAAAAGTTCTTATGATGCATTTGTTAAAAATTGCAATGTCTAGTACTTAAGAAAAATAAACTAAACTATAGAAAGCCAAATTATTTTTATAAATACATGATTATTTTATTTTAATATGAATCTTTATTAAAAGTTTCTTTTTTGCTCCATGGTTTTTTTGTCCGGGACCTACAACTTAAAGTAGGTTTCGAATTGATGCAATGAACTCAGACTCGAACTCATGAAATTAATCCTAATCCAGAGTGCTCATCCGCAATTTAATTATAAAATTAGAAATTTTTACATTAAAAAACATCAATGTTTTTGTGTTGTATATCACACACACAAATTTGCATTGTACTTATCAGAATAGAATACAGAGTTTGATTTTGGTTGAGGATTTTAGGTTCAAAATCTTAATTTATTAATTAAAAAACAAATAGAAATTATTCAAGAGCATTTTTCCTTATATTTCCTGTAAACACAAGTTTCAAATTTCAATAAAATTAAAAATAACAATTTTTTAAAAATTTAATTTAGTACTAAATGATTATTGGTTTTTGACTTCATTGGGTATGATATAATCATATTCTTAAAAAGAACTACAAATGGTCATTTTAAAAGAAATTTAATGGTTCCTATATTAGGTTATCATATTGGCCCCATCTGTTGAGCAAACATGGTAACTATCGTAAATAGCTATATCCTTTCAGTCTATATGTTTGCATCCTCTATCCATTTTTTATCCCTCCATCTGGTATATTTGAAATGACTTTCCGTTTCGATTATGTTCCATCTGATAAATTAGTAATTGTTTCAGGGATAGAAAGAATTTCAAATGTTGTCTAAGGGAATTATTTTTTATATTTAATTTTAAACTACACTTTCCCTAGCAACAGGCCTTTCCTCCGTTTTTTTAATTTTTATTAATAATTTTATTTGATTCTAATTAATTCCTCAACGTAAAAATCAAAATTAAGGAAATAAAACTAAATATTTCTAAGGTTTAACTGTAATAGATAATAAGTAAATGGGATTTGTTATATTAAGGTAGATTAATCTTACTACTTCGAATTGTAACCCCTCACGGCTAATTCTTTTTTATTATTTAATGACTAAAAGTAGACTGTAAAGATTCACAAGTGGAAGTCAAACTCTCGAACCATAATGACCAGAACACGGTCCAGATACCAGAATACACAATTTACGTTGTTTTAATCATTTACGTATAAATGAAAATTCAGCAGATTGTGAATTATCTTTACATAGGATTTGTACTTAACAAGTTCAAATGTAGTCGTTAATCGTGTTAATTTATTTGTCATCTTAGTATTCATGCTTAACATATACAAGTATAGCCTTTATTGCACTAATTTATAATTCATTCGACATCTTTATTTAGTACTTTGACTTAAAATACCAAAAAGACAAAAAGTAGCATTTTTTATCGCTTTACTTTACAATTCATTTAACATCTTATGGTTTGGCATAACATAACCCAGTGCAGAATTTGATCAAGTTAAATTATAGCTCCTAGGAAACGTAATTAATAATTTATAAGTAATTAGGATGTATTTTTACAGTATTATTAAAATAAACTAATTTTGTTACATCTTATTTGAATTGAGAATTATTCGCAAATAAAACAAGCTTGTATTTTTATTTTTAAATCAGTTCGTTTTACTAGCGAACTTTGAATTTGCTTCTAGAAATTGCAGCACATGAAATTTCCTCAAAATAATACAAAGAACCAAACAAATTCCATTAATCAATGACTAAATAACTGACTAAACATGAACTGTTAAACTTAGCTTTAGATAAAAGGGTTAAAGGAGAGGAGGCTCTTAAAAGTAGGATATCAGAATGATTATCAGCTCGTTCAAACAATTTATTCATCCATAATAAATCAGAAAATGATAATTAATATTCTTATATTTACATTAGTTAGAAACTTAAATTGTATAGTTGGATTGCCATTTTTCTTATCTTTATTTCGATTGTTTAAAAACATATTATGTGAGTGATTAAAAATGACGTAAGATTAATAACTCTCCATTTATCCTTGTATAACTTCAGAAAAAATGACATTTATGGCTTTAAAAGATATATGTTTATGATTAAATTATAGGACTCTCAAATTCTCAATCCAAAAATTAAATTTATTTTTTGATTTCAAAGGAATCAAATTATTTATTTTTTATTAAATAATTTTTTTTATGATTTATAGTTATAATTGTTTAATTCACATGTAAGATTATTTTTTAATAAATATAACGCATAAGTTACTGGAAAAGAAGTAGTATTACCTCTGTAAGTAAATTTGATATTAAAAAATAATTGATTGGTATTAATTAAATAAAAAATAAAAAAATTGGTAATAAAATTTGGCAAAACTAAAACAAGTTGAATTAAGGTATATCTCTCTCTAATTTCAATAAAATCAATGGAATTTTAATAAAATTATAATATATTCACAAGACTATTTAATCAACTCGTCATAATTAAAGATCTACTAAGAAAACATGTACTATTAAGTATAATGTACTGTACTTTTGTAATTCAGGAATAAATTTAAAACATCATATTATAATGGCTCCTACTAGTTGATGTAACCATATAATATTGTAATTGTGATGTACTGTTTGTATTTATAATTTTATACTGAAATTTGATTTTGACATGTAAAGCATCTAGATTTTAAGCATCATTAAAATTTATACTACACTATAAAATAAAATTATTTTTATTATGAAAAAAATATTGGTGAACTTTCAATCACATCTAATGAAGGTTAGGTTAAGTTAGGTTATGTCGGTCATTTTTAGAGCTATATGCTAATATGCTTATAAAATATAAAGCATTATCTAATGAATAAGTTTGGTCAGACAAGATTACCACAGTAAGTTTATAGTTGCATCAGCCAACTTCTACTAAATTTGAGCCACATTTAAGTAAAAAAAAAATCAATACCTCAGCTGTACAAAATTTGGTGAAAATTTAATTTTATTTTTGACAAAACTATTTTTTTTTTAAATTATATGGTATTATTGCGTTAGAATTCCGACTGCCTATTCCTGCAAATCAAGGACAACTAACACAGTCCACGGTTTCACAATTTTGAAGTTCTCACATCAATTGACGTGGTTGGTTCCTGAGTCGGTGCCTTTCAGTCAAACTTCCACACCACACGAACGGAAGGATTACGAATATTTTGACAGGAATTCTCATTAAATTGCTTTTCAGCTGATCAAGAGCTGATGAGAGCAATATTGTAACCATATATTTCAGTATATTATTTATTATATATATACATACCGGGTGATCCAAAAGTCAGGAAGAACTTAAAAATTGAATAATTCGAAAACGAATCGAGTTATAAAGATGCGGTTTGCACCAAATGGATGGAAAAGAAATCGGTTTTTGTGTGGCAACGAATAAAAAAATAGTTTTGTTGGCTACCAACAAATGGTGCTGTCGGATTTCTGATGCAAGATTATACAAAACAACAACCAATATAAAAGGAAGAAACTTCATGAGGGTTATGATAGTCGAAGCCTACAAGCATTGAAATGCTGCCCAAATTTGAGAAAGCCCTCTTAGTTATACTGCATTATAAGAATTAGAAAAGTGGCATTGCGGGCATATCGCTACATGATGGGCATATGCGAGATAGCAAAGGACCGATAACGATTTCTGCATTGAGCAAAATAATGAATAAATTTGAAGCTACATGTTCTTTGGTGTCATGTTCAGGAAGTGGACGTTCCTCAACAGCCGCTGCTGTTGCCACGGCAGTGGAGCAGATGGTGCAATCCATGTCGACGGGTTCTGCACATGAGGAGTGTTGCTCGAAATGTTTTGAGGAGAACAGGAGTGTCGTACGGAAGCGTCTGGAGAGCACTACGAATAACCCTGAAATGATATTCCTACAAGTTGCAATATAACCAAGAACTGAAACCTCCTAACCTCGAATCTCACCAAGATTTTGCGAATTCGGTATTCACTAAGATGGACGAGCAGCACGACTGACTTCACACTGTGCTTTGGACAGATAAAACGCATTTCACACTTTCTGGCGCTATTGTCTCCCAAATTGTGGAGTGTGGGCCACAGAAAATCCACATACATTTGTTGAGGCTAAAGTTACAGCCTGGTATAGAATCACTGCTGATTTCCTAATTGGTCCATTATTTGTCGAGCATGTCACACGTACGGATTTCAAAACACACAAAAACGGAATGCAACACTGTTAAAGAACAACATTATTCCTGAACTGCAAGCGCGACAGGTACTTCAAACAGTCACCTTTATGCAAGATGGAGCATCATCTAATATTGCTCTGCCTGTGCAACGCGTGCTACGCTCAACATTTGTGGAGGACCGCATTATCAGACCCAACTTTAATCACACATGATCTCCAAGATCTTCCGATATGACACCATGTGACTTTTGACTGTGGGGGCTCTTAAACTCAAAAGTGTACCACGACCATCTGACATCAATAGCAGTACTGAAAGATGCCATCCACCAAAATGTGTTTGCCATAACGTAAGAAATACTACTAAATGCTGTGAATGGTGTGGTGACTCATCTTACAGCTGTACTTCTGAATGATGGACAGCTCATTGAACATTTACAGTAGTACTAGTTAACTTTAATCAAGTTGACCTGTAAGTTGTCAAAATTTTTTATTTGTAAATCATCTTTTGAGGAAATAAAATGCTATAGCGCCATCTAATGGTCGTCAGCAAAACTATTGTTTTATTCGTTGCTACAAATAACCTGGTTTCTTTTCCAACCGTTTGGTGCAAACTGTATCTTTATAATTCGATTCCTCTTAGAATTATTCATTCACTTTTTAAGTTCACCCTGTACATGCATGCATATATATATATATAAAGAATAGTTATTTTAAAATCTTTGAAAATCAATAATAAATAAGACAAAAAAACTTTTTTAACATGCACGAAAAATCTTTATGCATTTCCTCCGAAGAGTGTCTGTAAGTAGAATAGAAAATCAAAGAAAACAATGTATCAAAGCAATATACAAACCCAAAGTAGTAAAAAGAATAATATTAAAAAAATGTAGCATATCAACACTTTTATTTATATAAATTGGTATAAAGGAGTGGTTGCAAAAAGTAATTTGAAAAATTACTTTTAATTTACCGCCTTAAAAATAAACGGGAATATTATTTTTAAGGTTGTAAATTAAGAGTTTAATTTTATTTGAAAATGAATTTATAATGGTTTTAAATATTGTAAATGTCTTTTTAGACATTTTTGCTCTATGTCAATCATGAATGTCAAAAAAGAGTGTTTGTCTTATTTACGTGGTTTTCCAACCCCCCCTGATGAAGACATGATTCTTTGCTTTTTATTTTTCATTTTCAAGGTTTCGTCTTTTTTTATTATTGAATTTCAAATTTTTACTTTATTTGTATTATCAATTTTCAAATTATTTCTTATTTTATTAATATTCTTGCCACACTTACGCTACTTTTGCAGTAATTGGTTTGCCAAAACATTATTTAATGGTATTGTATTTTACTACTATTTAATAAAGTATCTTATAGCAAAATATTTGTTTAATTTCAAAAGCTATGTCATGCATTGTTTTATTTTGTAGACAGTTCACATTTCTGAAAAGTTGCAAATGACAAACCACTGTGTTTATACTTTTAATGAAGTTTTTTGCAGTAAAATATAACTGTAATTAAAGATTTTTCATTAATCTCTTAAAAATTAGAAAATTCACTCAGGAAAATCAATTTATTGGACTATACCAAGATTTAAAAGAAAAAGATAATGTGTTGTTACATATGACACTTTGCGAAGCCAAGCCCACCCGTCAGTGACTGGCCGAATGAAGTCAGAAAGAGTGTCATCTTGAATAGAGAACCCCACGAGGGTGGAAGTACGACTTTGGTTCATAGATGGCAGCACCATCTGAGTTTGTTTATTTGGAAATAGGAAGTTAGGGTAGACCCAATGCCTCCTAACTCCTCCAGAGATATTAATTTGGAATGGGAACATAGAGGATATTTCGAACACAACATATTTTACGTGCCCCAGTCACCATTAGTGAACACAACGGATCTTCACAGTCGAGATTCGAACTCAACAAACTTCCGGTAACGAGAGCGATGCCCTAAGCAACCAGGCAACCACGGATATGAGATAATGTAATGTGCTTTAAACTTTTTCACTTTAATTATTTCATAATTTTTAAGATTGATTTCATCAAAGTGAATCGGTGTCTTGATTACTAAAAAAATGGGTACTTTCAAGTATAATGTACTGTATCTTTGTAATTCAGGAATAAAAAAAAAAAATAAAAAATAAAAAATAAAAAAAAAATAAAAAAAAAAGTGAAGTCCTCATTTAGTGATTATTTAATTGAAAAACGATAAAATTCATCAAATTAAAAATTTAAATCTTTCTTAAAAGAAGTATATTTATAAATGGAATAAAATATCCATTTTAAAAAATGAAAGGTTGCTATATTGTATTACGATTAATGAAATACTTAATTGCTTTTTTAAAATTAGTTTTATTAAATTTTAAATTAAAATTTATCATTTTAAAATGCTTAATAAAAACAACAGTTTTTGGAAAAAGGAAAGAGTTCAGTTTTTTACTTCAAACTCTTAAAATATTAGTTTGGGGAAAAAGAAATACATTATTTTTACGTGAACTTTATGTAACTTCTTTTGGATTCGCTTTGTAAAAAGGTTGAAAACAGCTTTCATGTCGATTTTTAGGTCTTGCGCGTTACGACTGCTGACATGCGGTTAACTTCGATCATTTTTGTTATTTTATGACATTTTCGACAATGCTGTATCCACATGCGAGGTGCATCTTTGACTTCAAAAATATCCGAAAGGAATCGACGAAACCAAAATTTTACGCAACTGGATGTTACAGTCTTATATAGGACGATAAACACCTTTCACAATTTTAGCCACCTGGCTATCTTTTTCGCCGTTGCAAGAGAAAAACGAAAATGTATCGAATTTTCTGTTTGTTGTCTTCCATTTTTAAAACCTTGTACTCGTAACTGAATTAATCAAACAAAAAACCGCAAGAGAATATTTTAGTGTCAAATGTCATCTTTCCAACGAGCATAAATCTGAAATTGTTTGATATATACCTGACGAGATATCGATCACTACAGACGTCTACCGAAAAAATAATGGATTACTTTTTCCCCAACCTAATATTAACCACAGCAGCATTCAACAGTAAGTTTAAATATGATATGATTGGACATCAGTTCAGGGGGAAGATATACTTTATAGTTATGACATACTTTATCAACAGTTACTTGAATTTCATAAGATTAATAAATAATTGAGCAAAATAAATTTGATGTATTAAAATTATATCAATTTCTTAACGTAACTACACAAAAAGAAAAATAAGTCCTCATGAAAAGAAAAAGTAGTCCTCATGTATTTATGTGATTAGTACGGAATGAAAAATAATGCACTATATGAAACAAATTTACCTAATGTAAAAAATGCCTCGAAAGGTTTCCTGCCACAGAATGGCTTCTGTTTCTCGCTAAGGAGATTATAAGATCTTGTGTGGGTAGAGTACGATTATACTAGAAAAAAAAAAATTGTGAAACAAGGTCCATGAATTTTATTTTATTATTGGGAACTGGAAGAGATAGATTAAGTTAAAATTATATGCAGACATGATTTTTAGAGGACTACGCAACCAAAAAACTGGAAAAAAAAATTAACAGAAATGAACACATGATTTTAAAAAAATCAAAACTGTATGAACTTGTTTATCGTTTAGATACAAGTCAAAACTTTAAATTTGGAATTTTCATTTTGAATAAATATGCAAACAAATGTATAATGTCTTACAAAATTAATGGCAATATGAAAATGTACATGTATGCTTAGAAACAGCGAGTTAACAAAATAAGGGATACTGGGAGAGAGGTTTAGCAGTTTCTTTATTTATTTTTATGTTTTTACCTGTTAAGATATTAGCAAATTATTAGTCTTTCAATTGTATATGAATTACAGTATTTATTTCAGTTTTGAAATATATTATACAGTATAATTCATCATACTTTTTATAGTATGATGAATTAAAATGTGTATTATGTTTGTAATTGCTAAATTTGCAATTGGAATAATTGTACATACATTTAATGCAGTATTAAAATATTGAATACACATCGCATGTTTTAAAATAAATTTTCTTAAATTAAAGCATAGAAAATGAAAAACCTTTTATAAAATTGAGTGCAAAATAGTTAATTAAAAAAATACTAACATAAAGTATGTGTTTTAAGTTATATTATTTTCTACAATAACCTACATAAAGGAAACATTTTTTTCTCTTTAAATTTTTACAATGAAATTTCGGTTAGATTTTCTGTTGTATAATGAATTAATATTTTTAAAAATAATCTGTTATAATTATTATTGCTACATTGAAAAATATTACACTTTAAGAGAATAAATATACTCGATAATAAAAAACATGAAATAATAAAAATTTTAAATCTTTTTTAAAGAAAAATTGCAAGCGCTACAGCTAAAGATTAAAATTAGTTAAAAAATAGAAGTTTTATGTAGAAAATGGAATGAAAAAATTAAAAATTTCAACAAGATTCACTGGAAAAAATTTAGAATAATAACATTCTGTAGGCCTAGATTTACTTCTTCAGCTCGGCCAATAGAGTGAAAAGTTCTGAGTACCTTCAAAAGCTTTTTTCTTGGCACAAATACAAGATACGACGTTTCGTGCACCTTAATTTCTTTGCAATGTCTTCCAGACAAGACAAGATGTTGCAATTTAATGAAGTTGCACGAAAGCTTATTCAGGTGAAGTATCAATAGATCCTTAAGTGGTTGCGTCTAGACTCCTAAGTATCTCAAAACATAACAATGCTTGATACAAAAAAGGCTCGCAAAATTCAATATCACACACTGGAAAACGATTATATTTGTAAAAGTATATTTATCAGAAATTCGAAAAAGAAAAAATCGTTTTCTATAAGGAAAAAATTAATTTAACTTTGATTTAAAAAAAAAAAAAGAAAAAAAAAAAAAAAAACATGTTCATATAATTTAAAAAAAAAAAAAAATTGAAAACTTTGTTCAATTAAAAATTTATAAAAACTAGTTTTGGGAGAAATGATTTAAATTATTCCATAAAATTATTCTTTTTAATAAATGTTTTATGATAAAATTATTCTTTTTTATAAATGCTTTCACAAAAGTGCAACAATATAAACTTTTGAGCATCGATTAAAAGTACTAGTGTTTAAAAAAAAATTGTATTGCTAAAGTTGATAGATATATTTTAGAATTTGTAGGGAAAGTTTTGATTTCATTGTCGTTTAACGATTCTTTTTTGAAAACGAAGGTTAATTTAATCGCAACAAATTGTTCTAATTGGATTCAGAATCAATAAAAACACTAATTTCCGAAGTTAGAATCGAACTCATAGAGGGCTGAACGTAACTAATAAGCACACATTACTCAGCTATTAACTACGCAATGAAAGCGGAAATATAGATATAAAAATTACAAATTATTTATTTTATTCTTAAAACTAATTTGGTTACAGAAAAATGTTGCAGTTGAGCATTCCACACTATTTTCCTTTATGAGTGGAAAAATGTAATGAGAAGCATCCAAAACTTGCTGTCGAAATTTTAGGATAAAGCGTTGAATTTGATTAATAGCAGATAGTAACTAGTTTTGTAACTTAATTTGATCCATTTCGTGAAAAAATGGGGTTTTTATAAAAGTAATACTTCATGCCATATTACAGGTTATTTAAAGGTAAATAAAAAAGGTGATTAATTTAAAACAAAATCTTTACTGAAAGAACTACGTTAATTATTAATTTTACAGATTTATTAGAAATAGGAATTGATATTCAATACAATTCTAATTTAAGAAAAAGGTACCATATTACCTAAATTTTTGTGGCTTAAAGTTCGTTACAGATTATGGAATTTAATTATTTGTTAAATGATCTTCCATTTAAGCGAAATTATGTATTTGTTTCATTTCCATGAACATTATCCAACTTTTATTATTTAAGTGTTCAAAGTTATTAAGTTCTTTGAGAATATTGCTTGAGGGCATAGAGACCTAGGGGAAAAAAAATTGATTTCGTGTTCAGGAGAATACGGGTTCGACCTCTTATCCACAAGAAGAACGTTGAGTTAAAAGTTCTTATCCTTGTTAGATGTTTCTATAATAGTCTTTCATTTATATGAGGTAATTTGGAGAAAAAAGTACCAGGAGAGAGAGAGAGAGAGAGATAGAGAGATAGAGAGAGAGAGAGAGAGAGAGTAGTCTCACAGTCAACTACGTCATGTATCTTTTCAAAACTACAAGTTGATTAGATGTATTACTTGTTTTAATCATAAGAAAAAATAATTTTAGTCATAACACAATAATAAAATACAATATAAGAATTTATTTTCTACACTTACTGATAAAGTATTTTCTTCCACAAATTGTTGTGAGTTTTGTCTCATACAATTTATTTACTTTTCATATCATACTAAATTTTACTTTGTGCAACTTATTGTAATTATCGACTATATTTTGATATTCATAACTGTCAATAACATCAGAAAAAAATAAGGAATGATGAGAGAAGAAACTCTTCTATCTAGTTTGCGCTTATAAAAGAATCATTATTATCACATTAATGAATCATTTAAATTTGTGTGACATTTCCACGGACATTGATTAATAGAGAAATGTAATAAGTGTTAATTTCCGGTTTTATCTTCGCTTCGGTTGCATTGTTTGAAATTAAAGAAGTCTTTCAGTTACTATTTAGTTCTTAAGTTTTACATAACACTAAGTGCAGTTACAGTGAATGTTTTAATAAATTTTTGATTTTTTTTAGTCTTAAGAGAAATTATATTCTGAAAGCTATTATATTTCTTCATATAAAATTTTAAGTTTTAGAAAAATGTTACACATTTCTCATGTAATGTAATCAATAAGAATTTATGAGAACACATAAGGAAAGACTCATTTAAAATTTTTTCGACATAAATCTGGTATGGTAATGGGGTACCTCACAAAACATTTCCTTCTTTTTTAATTAAAGTGTTATTTCAGCTGAAGACAGAGGAAATATATTTTATGCAGTTTTTGATATACACAATAGGTTATCCTTATCAGGGTGTAATCTATCTAGGAGACTACCAAGAATCTAAACTAAACAACTAGACACTGTAGGGAGGATAAGGCCTACAGTTCCGATATCTGTTTTCTTGACCGAGGGCTCTATGATGTGAAGCATATGTCGCGAATAGGTGGTCCACCTAATGCTAAACCCTTAAACCCACAAGTGTTTACTTCCCAAACTTGTTTAGTACTCAGTTTTATCGGCTCAATGAAGGGATGAAAAGTTGAGTCGACTTTATCCAACCCATGGATAGAATCTTTGACCTGCGCGTTGGAAGCGCGAAACGCGACTACTACGCCACCTGGGTTCCTTACAAGGAATCAGGCTTTATAATTTTTGACCGCATTCATAATCGAAGTCAACACCTGAGTTTGCTTCTTCTGTTATTATTTTATATAGTCCATACCATACAAACGGCTTAACCACGACTTTAAAAGTATAAACACATTTCCGCGTATTTTTATAGGGATCGAGAGCATAAATTATTTTTACTTTCTAGTTATTATGTAAATAATGTCTAGATGCCCTTTATCCATATTGATTATTTATTTCATTTTTAAGATACTTACTTAAAGAAGGAAATAATTCGTTGATACATAATTTTAGTCAAGTAATTGAAAAAAGCTATAATAAAATTTTCAGAAAATCTTAATTTCAGTTTAAACTTACTTTCACACATATCTACAATTTTGCAAATATAGTTTATTTAAAAAGATAAAAATATCCTTAGATTAATAATTTTTATTACTATAAATAAAAACAAAAATGTTGCCTCTCTCATTGGATCACTATAAATTTATAAATTTCCACGCAGTTTTCAAGGTTTGAATTCACAAACCACGCATGATAATTAAGTTTAATAATTGAAGAGTTATGAAATAAAAAACGGTCAGGAAAGAATTCCTAAAGAAATATTTAGGCTGCCATAAAGTTGTCCTAAAGTTATTGACTTCATGAATGAAGAATTAGAAATACTTTTTACTGTGGATAACAAAATTAAAATAAAATGTTTGTAGCAATTTTAGGTAAGACACATCCTGTGAAAAGGTAAATTTTATTAGGTAAATTATATTTTATTACTATTGTTGGGAAAAATATATTTTATTACTGCATTTGGATATTTTTACAATTTAATTTGAAATAATGTTTGGAAAGAAGTGTTTATGAAAAAATTGTTTTTAAAAAAATTAAGGTATTGTTCTATGTTATAAAAGTTCTAATTAAACCCAAATATAAATTTTAAAATGAAACAAAAGCTCATCCATTTAACAAACCCACACACAAAAATCACTTCAGACACTTACCTAAGGGGGACAACACTTAATTCACAAATATATATATATATATATATATATATATATATATATATATATATATATGTGTGTGTGTGTGTGTGTGTGTGTGTGTGTGTGTTAAGCTTTTTGCGATTTTTTAAAGTATAGGATATTAGAACATTCATTAACTACTTGTTTTTTTATTTATCTTTCAGAGACAAATATATACTTCAAAATGAAAAAAAATATTTAAGTTAGGTAAATTTACTCGAAATAAGTTTTTAGCCAAAAACCTAATATTTTCACAAAAGATATAAGTTGAATATTTGTGGTTTTTCTGAAATTTGGCGATGTCTATTTGAATTTTGACATCATACTTATTTTAATAAAAATTGTGCATAAATAATATCGTTTCAAATGACTGATCCATTACAGCTCAACTTTATTACTCAATTTTAGAGAATATTTGAAAAGTGATATCAAATTTTTTAAATTAATCGTATTTTAATTTTTAAATATATTAAATATAAATGAAAGAAAGATGCAAGCAGAATGGAACATATATGGTATTTTTATTTAATAATGATTTGCATTATTCTGCCGACATATTAATATTTAACTAATTATTTTTAAAAAATGTATTGATCAGTTTGCACATAAATATTATTTTCCTTTCTCAAGTTGTACGTAATGTCTATATTTCTGCTAAGTCAATCATAATCATATCGCTTTGCCTGCTTTTCAGATCTATCGCCAATGGAACAAGTCTGATCAATGTCTGAAGAACATTTAAAATGTGAATTCCTTGGTACTTCAGATCAATTTTCTTTATTTGGGAAGAAAGCACGCTGCAACCCTTCAACAACAGATTCAGAACCGAGGCGTTTAACAACAGTTCTTGCTACTCAAGGAGGTGACTCTCATAACAGGTTTCGTTGTCTTTTTACACCCACAAATACCTGTATTCTCTATACATTATATCGATACTATACAATCTCAGAATAATTTTGTTTTTCTCTATGCTCCAGATCTATCTTCAGAAGAAGATGCCTAGTCACTAATTGCATTATGACAAATTTAAAATATGCAGTTTCTACTGGTACACCAAATCCATTTTCGTTACTCTTCAACATGTCGAAAACCTTTTTTCTTCAATATTAGTCGTGGATCAATAGTTATTTCTTATCATGGAAGCAACCCACATTTTTGATTCCACATTGTCTTTTTACCCATACAGATGTGCTTGTATTTTTAATAAATTAACATTGATATTATGCTCAATCGCAGAAATAATTTTAACTTTCATTTATTTTATCCTTTTTAGGTTGCTTTTTGGACTGATATCAAGAAATATTCTTTTTCATTGAGAAATAAATATGAATATTCAAATTAATCTGATAAAGGTATATTTTAATTATATCGTTCTAATAGGTTTATCAGTGTTTCTTAAATTTATGCTTGTAGGTCAAAATGATTTTATATGAGATTTTCTACTTGATAAATACTTCTATACAAACATAATTTCATATTATTTTTATTAAGGATATTCCTTATGGTTTTGAAATTATATAAGGAAATATGTCTTACTAAATACTAAGCACATTAAGCATGTATGCATTAATATGTGATACATTATTATGCAATTTATTTAAATGCTAAGCATCTATTTGATGGAATTAGTACTAAAACTAAAACATAAAATAGCATTAACTAATATTTTAAACTAAATGCATAATGTAACTCAAAACTAAATCAAAAATTTCACTTTTATAATTTAATGAAAAACAAGAACTTTAACTTGGAAAATTTAATTATTCTAAAAATATTAGATTATTTGATGCTTACTAAATAAAATGGGTTTTCTTAGATTTTTAAACAACAATAATAGGTAAAACATTATTTAAAAAAAATGACATCTTGATATGTTTAGTACAAAAAGATTCTTAAACATAGTAAAATATGCAAAAAACTATTTTTAAATTTTAAAATAATTCATTTAATTATTTATGTTAAATATTTGTGAAGCTCAAGACATCTTATTTTGCATATCAGAGCGTCAAATATGCATTTCATGACATCATCTGGCTGGTTTATTTTTGTATTTTCGTTTAAGATTAGCATTTGCTTATCACTTTGAATAATAGATTTCAAAATAACTCTAGAAAATTTTCTATTTTTGAAAGTGATAAAATATTACATAAAGAATTTGTTTTGTTATCATCTGTTTAAATTTATGCAAGCTTAGTGCTAAATCTTATCTCAAAATTCTTAGTTAATTACTTTGGTCACATAGGTCACTACTTTATTTTGATGTATATTATTGTGTGTCTACCGAAGCAATTTTATATCTAAATTTTGTGATTAAACTTAGGAACCGTTATCAAGTCAGATAAATCTATTCTATTTGATAATTGAACTCATGAACTGCACAAAATTTTTTTTTATTTATTTATTTATTTTTTTGTGATTAGTTTCATAAGATAAAAGTTTTAAAATTATCCGCATTGCTTTTGATATTTTGTGAACTATACATACAAATATACCAATATGAACGATCAAGTATTTGAATATCCTTTCAAATTTTATTTATAATTTTTTATATACTTATATTTGTTTCCTGTTTGTGTGAAAATTAAAATTTTCCAACCACCAAAATTTCATTTCCAGTAAAATATATTTTAAAATAACATTGTTTTAATAACCATTGTCTTTTTTGTCACTGTCTTTTCTGTTTTCTTGGCTATAAATGATATTTGGGTAAGTTATTTTAATAAGGACATTAACAATCAATTTTTCTTTCAAAAACCCCACAACTTCTTTTCTATTGCACACTTGCAAAAATTATGTTGCTTATCTCAGTAAAATTATTATTAACGGCTTTGAGTAAAAGAAAATTAATAAAAATAACATCAATAAAGTTGTTTTTCTTTTTGGTTCTTTACTTTAGCTTAGAAGCTTTTACCAGATGATAAATGTTGTTTTAGCCGTCTAAATGCTTAGTACTAAGAATTAGGCTTAACATCAATTTTTTATATTATTCAGAAAACAATGCGTAAAATGAAAATTTAATAAAGTCTTTTATTGAAATGAAACTGACAAATTGTATTAAAATTGTGTAGGAAATAATGAAAGGCAATATAAAAAGATTGTAACTAAGAAAATTTAAAGGAACTAATAATCTATGGGAAAATTATTATTCGAAAAATAAGTAAGCAGTTTTCAGGAATCGGAGTTTGTTCTTAAGGAATTAACAACTATTAATCATTTCTCACTTCCTTAAGGAATTAACAATTATTAATTGTCTATAATTGTTTATTAATTTTCTAAATAATTACAATTTCATTTTGGATTATCACATACCATTGCATAAGTACACTTTAGTTATTTGCTCTATTAACTTCATACTAATTTTTAAAATGATTTTTATTTCTAAGTAAATCATGACATGACTATCGGCTTACAAAATATTTCCCTTAACTAAAGGTAAGTAATTAAAACTCAAAAGATTAAAAGTAATGAAAATGAAAATTTACATTCAAATGAATAATTATAAAGTTCGTTTACATAAATTTAAGAGTTTTAAATGAAAACCATTTATTATTTTTTATACGTCATAAACTTCTTGTATTGACGATAACTAATTGCACAAAATTCATGTTTAGTAAAATAAGAATAATAATAATAGTTAATTTGTGTAAGGATGTAATAAAGCTTGTATAAAAATATTCCATAAAAGCTATAAATATATGTAAATTCATAAGTAATGTTTTAAAATTACATTATTTATAAATTCGAGCAAAACAGTAAAAAATACGATCAAAATTTTTAACAATTAATAAACAAATACATGATTAGATTAAATTTTTAACAAATATCTCTCCTCTTTTATATTGCATATGTGAAATACTTGCAATAATCAATTAACGTTAAAATTTTTAAAGGGAAGTTACAGCATTTCAAAAAGAAAATTACAATCGTCTTTTATATTCACATTAGAATTTCAACACTTATTTTCCCTATACTTCATTTTTTTTAATAAAAAGTTAAAAGAAATGTAACTTAAAATGTGTGTAATTCAATATAAATAATATGTAAGCATTTGATATTTCTAATAGTAATTTTATAAATGAAAAATTTCTAATATGTAATTAAAATGATTGAAAAAGAAGTATTTCCCCTTTTATGAAAAATCATTGCGAACACACAAGTATTTTTATAAAATAACACGGGGTAAAATGAACTTACTTTTTTTATTGCATAATCCATTATGTAAGGAAAAGAAACATAAAAAGTTACTCCTATTATAGCCATCAAAAGACCAGATGTTACTAGAACAGATATTTTCCTTTGAATTGTACAAGCCATGTTCAAACTGTAACATAAACATAATAATATAATTTACTATTCATGATTTTTAAAAATACACAAATATTATTTATTTAATATAAAAATTTCATTTAATATTTATATATAGTATATTACCTTTGATTATTGGAATATTTTTTATATCTTTTTCAAATGTTAATTGAAGCTGTCATCTAGGAGGATAAAATTTGTTGTTTAAATATAATAACTTGTTGTTTCTAAAGCTGAAAGTTTATCCTAAAATCCCGATAATAATATCAGATAATGTTCTTATTTTCAGGATGAAAATGATTGCAAGAGATAATGATATTATATAAGATTTTGTTATGGATTCGAAGTTTATTCTTATCTCATTTAATTATCGAATAGTTTTAAATAATTCGCATAAAACACCAAATTTTATCTGCAACTTGAATTATGGACGAGAATTTCTATGTGTTAGGGCATCGTTATATCTGGCAATGATTCACACTTTGTAAGATAATATATGATATTCTTCTTTTATTTTTTTGTAGTTTTATCAGTAAACTACATTCGACTGACTGAACAAATTAAAATCTAAATAAAAGAAACGAGATAGAGAGTGAAGACGTATAGAGAGAAAGATATAGAGAGTGAAGACGTATTAGGAAGCTTTTAATCCTTAAGCTTATTATAGTTGATTTTTATTAGAAGCAGCTATAGAAATCACAATAAGAATAAAACGTTTGGCAGTCAAAAAGTCAACAGGATTTGCAATCATTGGGTAAGATTCGCGAGTCAAATGGATGATGTATAGTTAACAAAAATAAGGGATGAGAATGGCGAAAAGGATTTATAATACCAATTCATCTTTAAAAACAAAACGTTTTCCAAATTATTCATAAATAGTGCAAACTTATTAGCTTATTCTAGTTGACTTTGATCAGAGAAGACAGCTGGAAAGTTTTATAAGAGTGAAAAGTTTGGCAGTCAAAAAGACGATAGGATGTGCGATCATTGGGGTAAGGTTTGTATATAAAATGGTGCTGTCAAATGGATAATCTATAGCAAACAAATAAAAGAAGAAGATAGCAAAAAAGGATTTATTCCAATTCTTCTTTAAAAATAAAACGTTTTCCAAATTACTGATAAACTAGTTTAAAATTATTAATTTATTCCAGTTGATTTTGATCAGAGAAGACAGCTGGAAAGTTTTATAAGAGTGAAACGTTTGGCAGTGAAAAAGACGATAGAGTTTGCAATCATTGGGGTAAGGTTTGTATGTCAAATGGTGCTGTTAAATTAAAGATGTATAGTTAACAAATAAAGGAAGAAGCTAAAAAATATTTTGTTATGCCAATTCTTCTTTAAAAATAAAACGTTTTCCAATTTACTAATCCGAATTTATTGAAAACTCATAAAATTTTTTGTTTAAGAATTATAAAGGTACTGATGACTGGTATGCATTCGATGGAAAATGAGAGCTAACCGATGATAAATGTCATGAAAAGTAACTGAAAAAGATTTTTGGACATGATCAAGGAAGTTAATTTTTTAATTTTAAACGTCTTTACGTTTAGATTCGAACCCAGACTTACAGAATGATAAAGCAGAACACTAACCACTTTAAAACTGTTGCCAAATAAGATCATAATATATTTAACATGTAATATATATTGTTAATGAATATTTATAATTTGTATAATATGATGAAGTAGCTATGAATAATATTTAATAAAGCATAAATATATGAGCATTATACCTTATTATTATACCTATTTATTAATACCTAATTATCATATATTTTTATTTAATTGATTTAAAATAGGACATAAATATGGCCTTCGTTGTACATTTTGATGGAGAATTCCTGACGATATTTTGGATTTTAATGGATTACTGAAAATTATTCCCATTGAATAATTTTAGATATCGTAGAAACTAAGAGTAGTATTGAGGGATAAATTTAGCTTGATCATCTATTGACATAACATGCGAGAGACATGTTATTTCAGATTTCAATAGCAGTTATTCCTAATTCTGTAATCAAAATTCTCTCATATCTTCCTTAAGCAGATTATACGAGCCTTATGGCTGAAGGGTATTTATCTAAAATTTGAACGGTCAGTTAAAAGTATTAGTAGCTTACAACTCAGAAGAACATTTTTAATTCTCCAATGGAGAAACAGCTTCGAAAACATCTAGATATTGTGTTAATACGATAAATTTTTGTTAATTCTATGATTGTTTGTGTAAAAGTAATTTTTTTTTATTAAAATGCATTTATTTAATCATTTTGCATGCAAATAAATAGAATATTATAAATAAAATATTTTTTGTCTTCCGAAAAGAAGTAGATATTTATTTATTACAATTAGTTCTTTTTTAATATAAAAGATCACTTTTGTATGTGAAAAATACACATTTTTGAAAGTATACTAGTGGTAGACAATATGTTGATAAATGCAAATTAAGATTACGTCTTCAATTTAAATTATTTAAATGAAAGCTAGTGAAACATATTTTATTGGATGAGATTTATTTTATCAAGAGGCTAGCTGTACGATAAAGCTCTTTTTTAAGTGTTAAAATACACTGCTGGCTACCCGGATTGCGACACCAAGAAAGACAAGAGATATCACAACAAAATTTATCCTGTATCTAACATGTTGGCTAAATTATTAAATGATTAAATTTATAGACTTCTGTGAAGTGTGGTTCCTACCAAAATCTGTTGCCGGAGTTGCCGCCATTGTTGGAGATCATCGCTGCCACACGTCTCGGCATTGATTCAAAAAGACTTTGGATGTGTTCTTGGGGTTCAGTAGATCAAGTAGCTTCCATACGTTGCCAAAATTAATCTGGTGTGGCAGCAAGGGACATAATCTGGGTCAATCATAGAACAACCATGGACAACATGTTTTCTATCGACGAAAGATCTGGAGAGCGAACCGGCCAAGGAAGCAATTAAATCTGGCGATTGACGAAAAACTCTTGGACAATGCGTGCCAAGTGTGGTCCTGTTGAAATATGGCTGGGGGAAAGCCCTGAAAGCCAGGAAGGACAACTGGCTGTAGCTCCTCGTAGATGTAGCACTGACTGTTTAAAGTATCAGAAATGCGTACTAAAGTAGTGTGAGAGTGATATTCAAACCCGATTCATATCATAATACCCGATACAGGACCAGTGTGGTGATGCATATCGCAGCTGTTCATCATCCTCTCTCCATGGTGTCTCCAGATTCGTATGCGACGATCGTGGTGTTGTAGACAGAAGAGTGACTCGTCATTAAAGACAATTTCATTCCATTCTGTCGTCCACATTCTTCTTTCATCGAATCATTGGCAGCGGAGACGTTTGTGGTCCTGGGTCAAGGGTAGACTAAGCAATGGACGTCTTGCGGACAGACCACTCTGCTGTAAACGCCGAATGGTATGTCAGACACTGGATGATGCATTATAGACTGAATGTCTGTGCTATGGTTCGTGATGCGGCTGATCCGTCACTGCCATGCGCACAATTTGTCTGTCATCACGTGAAGTGATGCACTGCGGTGGATGCAATCGAACACGTAGATCCGTCGTACCTTCCTGCATCCAACGATCACATATTTGCATTACAGTTGTTTGGTTTCGTCGTACTCGACAACCGATTACCCGGAAAGATAATCCACAATCTCAATAGGCCGCTATCCTTTCTCTGTCGAATTCGGATACTTGATCAAAAAATGATCGCTGTTTTCTACTAGGTATAATTGATCGTTTTTTTTTTTTTGAAAAAATTACAAGAAAAATACAATTGCCGAACTTGAAATCGTCAAAATCTCCAAGCCTTACGCAGTGCTTTGAATTGGCGCCACAAGCGCGTGCTGAAATTTTAATCATTTGCATATCTCACCTCAACTAATGTATTTTGTTAATTTCATGTTATTTGGATGCTTCTTCCAGGATGTTGCATTTACGGTGGTCAGTAGTGTATATAGAACATTCTTGAGTTCACATTCAAATATTCACAATCTTTCTATTTAAGGAATCACTTAAAAATTAAATTTTTTTTTCGTGTGATCTTCTACAATGAGTGTTATATACTGAAAGTATTGTATGAATCAATTTCACTTACCGAATGTCTTGGATGATTATTTCAAAATTTGCTCCCTTTTTGATTATGCAATATAACCCCAAGCTTACGTAAATAGATTTCCTAGAAATTAAAATATATTATTATTGGTTTTATTGTTATATTATGCGCTAGCAATTCATTAAATACTTTTTTAATTTCATTTTATATAAAACGTTTTTATTCGATAAATAAATATCCCATGTTTTGAGTTCAAATAAAAAATATATTTTGTTGGAAAATAAATTAATGGGTTCATTATGTTTCTTTTAGAAAACTGTAATTCCATATAAACAATTACTTAGATGCAAATTTATGGGTATATTTTGTACTTTTAACATATTTCTCAAATATTACCAACAAATATTTGTGAAATTTGATATTTGAAAATCATTTTAGACAAGTGATTCAACTTGTTACATATTAAAAAATCTAAGTTGAGTTACTCATGTTAAGAAACAGAAAATTTTTATTATTATAAATTATTTCATAAGACCGTAGCGTAATTTCTTATTCTAAACCTTCTCAAAACTTAATTCGTTCAAGGAAAACATTTCCTTTTTCAATGCCTACTATATTAGTTCACATTCTCTCTATACATATCTTGTTCAAGTTTTCAATTCTTAATAAAATATTTTTTTTTCATCCACTCAAGTTCTAATATATTTTTTTAAACTTGTAATGGATGGCATTTGATGTTAACACAGTTTCTTCAAATATTAATTCATTAATTAAATTTGATTGATTTTAGTTTTATATGGGACAAAAATACACTATTGTGTTGCGGTGCCATCTGTTGACATCAATAGTTACTACCTGCGTGTTTACATTTCTTACATTTTTTAATTAATTTATTTTAATATCTTGTAAATGTGCTGGTTGCTTCCTTTGAAAATTCAACCTTATGTTTTGGAAATAAATTAGCGAAAGAAAGAATTTTTTAATTAAAAAAAAAAAAAAAAAGGAATGAAAATTATTTATAAAGGACTTTCCGCAATAGAGTGTAATGAAAGATTTGTGGCAAAGTTGGTAGAGATTATAGTAAAATCTTCATGTTTTCAGATCGAATGTCATTGATGCATGAGAATAATAGAAGCAAGAAACTAAACAAACTAGATTAACGATATCAATCCTTGCTTCATAAATGGACAATGCGAAATTTTATAAAAAAATTAATTAAAATAAAATTTTTCTTTGTTGACCTAACTAGGAATTGAATTAAAGAAATTTTTTTTTCATATATTATTTGTTTAAAAATTTTTCCGACATTCCTTTATATTTCCTCCTAAATTTAATTAAATTACAATTAGAGATTTTAAAAATTCACATTCACATTCATGACCATGTTTATTCTCTAATTAAAATCATTATAAAATGACTATGGTTATGAATGTTTAAGAGAACTTTTCTTCTTTAATTGAAAACAAAACTTAATTGATTCTCCTAATATACATTTCCAAAC
>JAPDSC010038267.1:578654-603849 GCA_026290005.1 Latrodectus geometricus
TTTTTAAAAAATTACGTATTGTCTTAAAAACATTGAATTATTAATTAACGGTGAGTACATATTGTTTTAAAGTAATGTATCTTTAAATGACAATAACTACACACTAAAATAACTGTTATTCTGTAATGTTGTATCATTTAATAACATGTAGAAAATACATTCGTGTTAACGAGCAGGAATCTTATTATCTTTTACCATTTATCAATATTTCATCTTAAGAAAAGTACAAAATTCTATTTAATGGTAGATTGTCAGTGCTTTCCATTTGACAAAATAATTCTTCTTGGAATAAAATAGAAAGCACGAATAACGCGTGTTATTTTATCTTATAACTATTCTTTCTTTCAATCTATCTGTTCCATTAGACACGTAGGTCAATTACAGAATCAAAGGCAAAAAAAAAAAAAAAAAAAAAAAAAAGGATCTTAAATCACGCAGATGTTAAGAAAGATTATCAGAGATATCAAACAATTTTTTTCTTATACTAACATAAATATGTCCAGTAAAAAATATCTAATATTTTACACATTTATTATATTTTATCATTTTAAAATATTTAATTATTAATTTTATTTATTTCAAGTTATAAATAATTTGATTTGAGGAGCATGTAAGTTGTAATGATGACTATTTACAAAATGGCACATAATTATATGAATGATTTATAGTACATAATAAGCTACCACACCATATATTTTAGTAGCAAGAAATGTTAAAGAAAAATTTATGACATAGCCATATATTGAAATTTACAGTTAATAAAATTCTTTTATTATACATTCGTTATCTTGGGTGTCAATTATTTTCGAGAATATTTAGATTTGATGCCCAATTTTTTTTATTCTACAATCCATTTATTTTGTCAAAAGTTATTTTAACAAGAAATAAATCATTGATATTACAATAGGGATATAGTTTAATTGACAAGTGTAAATAATAAAACTTTTGTTAAATTCTTAGTTTTTTTCATCGAATATAGATTATTAGTTTTTTTAATTTTTCTTTCCGTAATAAAATCGTTGATATTTGTCCTGAAAATAAATCGTTGATATTTTGTAGGTTTTTAAGTTTTCTTGCCTGAATAAGTAGTTAATCATAAAAAAATGATATTTATTCAGGTAGGAAAACTTAAAATCCTACAAATATCAACGATTTACTATTATCAAAAGTAGTTAATAATGAAACAGTACTTTGTCTAACTGATAAGAACTTACTTATATTAGTTTGCATTTCAATAATAGAATAAAAATAAGTTATTAAAAAAAGAAATTACATAAAAAGATGTATAGCATATTGAGGGTATTAACATTAATAAATGAAATTGAAAAAATAATTGAATTTTATTAATAATTGATGATTTAGAAAACAAACATAATTTAGCAGAGTGAACTGATGATATAAAAAGCTATAGACATATTAAAAGAAGAACGACAAATAATTTTTGAATTAGAAGAAATAATTAATGTGATTTAGAAGAAAATAAAGGATTTAGAAAGTATTGATAATAATCTGAAGAGCATATTGGGAGTTACAAGGAAAACTAATAATTTTTCATTTAAAAGAAATAACTTTCTCGCTTGTTGAAATAATTGGTAACTTAGAAGAAGCAAATGATTTAAAAGAAAATTATTAAATTATTGAAAGCTATAGAACAAATTGAGAGTAGCAAGTTAAGATTTTGTTGCAATTGAATTTATGAATATGATGTTATATAACACCAACTGAAAAATTTTCGTTAATAGTTAAACATTTAAAAATCACTTAAAACTCCAATTGCATATTTTTCTCTTATTATTGTAAAGGATATTTTATTTTGTTGAAATACAAAAATATAATTTAATTAACTTCACGGAATTCTATAGGAATAAAAAAACTAATATTATTTTCAAAAATCACTGCCTATACATTTACGAACAAATATTTATATTTAACCCTAACAGTTATTTGAATTTTTAGAACTTGGTTTGTAGCTATAGGACGAACTTATTTGATAACGATATTTTGCTAACGAAGATCGGTATTTGCTAACGAAGATAACCGTAATAATTTAATAGGGATATTGAAAAATATTTTGATTGAAAAATAAATAGAGTATTACTAATATGAGTTTATTTTTGAATCACACGAAATGCTGATCATAATGATAATGTACTAAAGAATATTAGAAAAGTTCACAATGTTTCAAATTACTATAACTTTTTTGGTTAGTTTTGAAAATTCTTTCATCACAATACAAGGAAATTCTAAAGTAGTTAAATGTATCAGTCAAAAATATCAAATTATTCACATGTAAGTTAGCAAGAGAGATATTTACAAAGATATTTTATTTCATAATAATGATACTAAGATGATAGGATAAAAAAAACCTGTAACTTCTGACATTTCAATTAAATATTGGAAAGGATTTTGTAGAAGTTAGTATCAATGTTGTGTGTATCTTTTATTGTCTGATTTAGTGATAAAATATTGCTACATTTTTCCTTTACAAGTAACTTTATTTTTATTATTCAATATCTATACATATAAATATATAAGAATTTTGAAAATTATCATAAATTTAGTAACTAAGTTTGAAATTTTTAAAATTATCATAATTATGGTAAATTTTATTGACGTAATCAAACTTAAGGGAAATGTACATAAATATCTAGTCTAATAAATAGGCACATTCATAAACTCTATGTCTTTAACGTCATATTTCATACGATTAATATATAACATAATTAATTGCTTGCAACTTAATATAGAACATCAATGTTTTAGGTAGATTTTGTCATATATAAGACATAGTTTTGATAGATTTTTTATTAACGTTTGACTAATTGTTATGATCAATATGAAATAACTTCTTGCTCTCATTAGTATACATTAGAAACTTAAACACATTTGCATTTGCATATGACGAGCGCGAATGATATATATTGTTCAAATGTTGATATTATTATAACTGTGTTTTATGGAGTAAAAATATGGTAGATGATTTTCAGTTTACGGTAGAACTGAGGCTTTATTTTTGTTCAATGTTTTGAAGCGTATATCTACTGCAATTAAATAATAAAAATAAAATTAAAATCTTTCATTTGAGTGATAATGAATCTATCATTTTTAAAATTATTGCTTTATTATTGCAAAAGAACTGCTTTAATTTTGAGAGTTAAAATTATTCTTATTAAAAAGAAATCTAGTTATCACGTTCTAAATAAAGGAGTTTCGTTATATTCTTAAGTATGCAGACTTAAGAAATCAAAATTATTGCCAAAAGATGCTTGCACACAGAATAAATTTTAAAGTAATAAAATTAGAAGGACCACACGAAACTTAATAATATTAATTAAATTGCAAAACCAAGGAGAGCTTTCTGAGTGTATTCATAATGTTATACGAGAACTTTAGATTCCTTTTATATTACCACCATTTAGGAAAACAAAATAAATCTAAAAATATTAATGAATCTAAAAAATTACCTTTTTGTACATCAACAAAGTACTGAAAACTCAAAAGTAAGATAAATTTTTGTTATAAGAGTAGATGTTTTGACGCCGAAATTTTCCTATTGCGACTAAGCAGTTATGAAAAATACCACGGACTAAAAATTTTATTTAGACAACGATGATCATATTAACATTTATTATGACACAATTTTCAATAGATCAAGTTTAATTTAGCATTCAAAAAGTAGCTTAGTTATTCTATTATTCAGATTTATTCCGTTATTGGATAGAATAGCTAAGATGAAATGAACTTAGAATATTTCATATGATATAACTTACAGACAGCAATCATGAATTAATTTTGAAATTCTATCATCAAAATCTATGACGTCTCGAAAGTTAGAAATTTGAGAAGACAGAGTGAAAAAATAAAAGGAGAAAAGAGAGTCTTGCAGGTGGAAACTCCATTGATAAGCAAGAATTCATATTGAGGATATGCGATTACACCGGTGTTCGATTACTTCCAGCAACACGTGACGTGCGTCTAGTAAGGTTAAATACTCTGCCCATTATTTTCATCTAAATGTAATTATGCTTTATTTTGAGGCATCAGCAGGTGTTATGTAAATGTGCAGTTCAAGGTTTATCATTCTTTTATTTTTTTCAAATTTATATTGCTTTGTATTACAGACAATTTTTAAGATAAACTCGAAAAATATCCAGCTGAAATTGAACTGTTACTAAACAAATGCTAGAAATGATTGTTTTCTCAAATGTGACCGAGTGTTTTTCTGCAAATTATGGAACTTTGTTTTTACAGATTTTGATGCTTAAAAATTATGATTATTGCGATAGTTTTATAACATTTAATGTAAGGAAAATAAATTTCAGAAAAATTTAGTATGATTTTATGATTTTTATTAAAAATTTCCTTAAATTACAGATAAACAGATTTAGAAGGAAAAAAAAGATGCCAAAGGATTTTTAAACACAGAAAAAATTTCACTTAGAACACTGAATTTTGAACTAAAACCTTTTCTATGTTTAAGTAATCTTTTTGTTATGTGTCTTTCTGAAAACTATATTTATTTTTAAAAATATTTTAATAGTATTTATATTGTTCTATTGCATGGATTACTGACTTAATTCCAACATTCTTAAGATCAAATTGCATATTATCCAGCTCATTATGACCAACTTATTTCATATTATGGGTAACATTGTAAATATGTGAAAAAACAATCATTAACATATTTAAAAGTTAATCATTGGAAAAATAATCCTTTATATAGTGTAATTAGTTTGATTTAGGTTTTTTCTATTTTTTTTTATCGATGGTGACTATTTGCACTCAAAATTCCTCTGGGATCTGCGTGCGTATCAATGAAGGTATTTCAAAAGCATCCATGTCTAGCAGAACTAAACTTACTAAATGAGTGCCTTTGAAAAGAAAGAAAATTAGGCATATAATGTTTTAAATAAATTGTGGTCACGTTTAAAATCTTAACAACTGAAATATGATTTTCTATTTGCTAAAGACAAAGAGAAAAGGTAAAATCTTTATTGTTAACATGTTGCTATACAAGTCATTCAAAATAGTTTTACTTTATGATAATGGAATTTATAAATTGTTCTAATACAGAACTTTAAGTCAGAGTTAAATTAATTTACTAATTTCAGACAAAAAAATGGTAGAAAACACATGTAATATTTCAATTTGATCCTAAGAGTCTTTAAATGTGTGTGTGATAAGTGTAATTCTCATTCTATATTGGGTCTAATGGATTAAAATTTGGAGAGTTTTATAGCTACTCCATGTTTCTGATGGCATTCTTTGTATATAAGTTAATATTTTTATACTTAAAATGTTTTATTGTGAAAGGGAAGTTATTTTGCTGATGAGTTTTCAGGGAAATTCGGTCTAGTAATTTTTTACTTCGCCTTTTTTGTCCAAAAATTATGAATGTTCGATCTCTTATAAGTTCATGTAAGTGATCGATCTTCAACTTTAATCAGGCACCAACATTTGGGCTATTTAACGCGTTAATTGTATGTAAATTTATTTATAATACAGATAAATACTAAATATTAAAACACATATTTTCCGAGTAGGATTTTATGTAGAATATTTTGCTGGTCACAGTTAAGATATATTAATGCATTCTTTCCGAAACTATGTTTAAATTGAGGGTATAGATTCTGTGCCAAAAAAGTGCCAATTAAAGATTTAAAAGAAAATTCAAAGTATTGATTGAAAGGAATGGTAAACTAATGTTTACCATTCCTTATTTATAATTAGTTAAACGTACTCGAAACTATTATTGAGTCTCCACCATGACAATATTTGCAGAGGAACTGATAAACAATATCTGCAATATGGCAACTTGTTTGGTCTGTCAAAGTTGAATTTTTTTTTTCAAAAATATAACTTTGAGCCACATATTATTTTTTATTGCCTTATTCTAAGCCAATTACTTATAGTTTTGCAACCAGTGTTATACTTTCATTACACGTATTTAACATAGAAAGCTTGAAATTTTAATATTCCTTGATGATTGTTATAATTCAATTTTCTTTAAATTTTTCTAAAATACTTAACTGCAATATTTATTGTAATTTTTTGGTAACAAGTAACTTAAATTAAAAGTCTGTGGAACTTAGTTCGCATTTTGTTAGGTCAGTCTTCCAACCATTCTTCTTTATCTTACGAATAATTCTCATTATATTCCCAGATTTTCATGCAGATTTGTCTTCCTATATCAAGGCCAACTTTAAACAAACTGAATCCTTCTTTTCTTCACACACAAATTGTTCTGTTTTTAATTTTCTTAAATTTATTCTAGTTTTTAAAGACAATAACAAAATAAATTGTCAAAAATACAAAATTTATTGTAAATGATATTTAAATTTGTTATTATCTAGAGTGAGACATTAACTCAAATAATAATAGTGAAGAAATACAAATAGAGCATGATGAAAGGTTGTCTGAAAACTTAAAACTCTGCAATGTGAATTTAGACTTTAAATTTTTTAATTAAAATAAAAATTTTCTTATTTGCATATAAGAAAATGTATTTTTTAAACTACAATAAATAGTTTTTAATTTCCCAATGACCGCAGACCGTAAACGAACTCGTCTTATAGTGTGTAACTACTGCTTTCATATCTTTCTTCTAAAGTATAACTACTGCTTTTATAATTGTTTCTTTACTTTAACTTTAAAATGTTCTTTGACGCTTGATAGATTATTAATTACAAACGTTATTTACTTTTCTTATCGTAAAAATATATAATTTAATAAAAATATATAATAAGAATTAATGTATGTTCCGTCTAAAACTTAAAAATTTTGTCATGTGCATTTAGTTTTTAAACTTTTAAGCAAAAATTCTTTCAGTTATAAAAAAGGTATGCATTTTTTAAGCTACTATGAAAATACCTTAATTTTTTAATCGCCGCAGAAATAAATAAAAAACTCCTTAAGTGTCACAACTACAACTTTACAATACAAGATTTTTCTATTTGTTTTGTTTAATTTTAATAACTTCTTATGCTTGATCAATAAATTTTTCTTTAAATTTCCTCTAAGAACCAAATTGTTTGCTTTATTGTCCTGATTATAATTTACGCAGTACTTCTTATGAAAAACACATTTTAGAATTTCATTGTTAAATCACATTTAAAAATATAAGCAATTCCAGATATATTTCCAATATATTAATTTCTTCTAATTTTTAAGTAATATGCTATGTGCATTTTATGTATAAAATATTTGAAGAACACTTCTACAGTATTATCAATAAATCAATGACTATAACAGAGCTCGGATTTATTCTATTGATTGATGCAAGATTAACTCTTTGTTGTATAACATTTAATGATCAAGAAGCATCATGCCCTCATTTAAAAGCAATAATGGAAAGAAATGATCTAAAATAAAAAAAGTCTTTAGGGATTTTATTTCGCTGACTGATTTCCATTTCTATCAAAAGTATTAATTACTTTGGTTTAATCATTGCATAAATCTAGAAACTTTTAAAATTGATTGCATAAGAAAAAAAATATCTCATAATTAAAAGTAGAATTTGCAAGTAAATAGTTTTAATTTACTTGCAAATTTAACCTGTGCAAAAAAAAAAAAAAAAAAAAAAAAAAAAACCCCACAATGTGTTTATAGTAAGAACGATTTTCTCAAAAATAATCATGATGAAACATAACAAGAAGTATTAGTTCCAGCAAAAGGGCGAATAGAATATGTAATAAAAACATATGTATGAAAATACGACACACTACACTGCAGTTAGAAAATACGTACATAAAAGGGAACAAAATAGTACATTTTGAAGAAGGAATAGTCGTTTATTATCAATTTAATATGAAATTTTCATTAATATGATTAAAAACTTTATCAATTTTAATAATATAATAGATATGTTAATTGTAATTGGTTGCTGAAATAATAAAAAAATATAGAATGTGCAGAAAATGTAAATATGTAGGATGTGAATTATTACGTTTATATCCCAGAATTTATAACAATTTAGAATACAGGATAATAAGTTTAAATTTAGTTGCTTGAAATAAAATAGTCTTAAAAATTCAAATTATATCCTGATACATTTATGCTCATAAAAGTGTTATCAAAGATTTAACGTCTGTTATGTTTGATGTCACAGTTTTCACACATAATAATACCAGTTTTGTATTCCTTAGATAGGAAATCTGTAAATTTATGTCTAATTTAAGAGATGAAATTTCCTACATTCTAAAATCCATTAAAATATCTATTTAAAATCTATACACCCCATTAACATATATCTAAATTCCGGAATTTCAACAATTTATTACAGATTTTCCCTTTTCCTATTTTAGTTAAGTTTACATTTCATATTAGTTTCAATACTCAGGATTGAAAGACATGAAATCATTCAATCCTTTTCAATCATATTGTTTAAAAACAACGCAAAGATGTAGGGTGACTACTTACGCTTCCCGAACTTTAGAAGAAAGGAGAAGATTCGAAATAAGGGACGGATTACAGCTGAGAGGGAGGCAGCATCTGAGCGAATCGGGAACCGCGGAGTAACTGACTTCATTTTTGAAATCCGCATCACTTGGCCAGGGTCACATGATTCATGCACGAAATTTACTCCCCGCTGCCCCTCACATATTACGTCAGGAAAAAAACATCAACAGTAATTAGTGGTGAGGGGTCTCCTCGCGAAGAAATCACCAAATGAATGACGGAGACAAATAAAACGGTGAGACTAGAAACATTGCCTATTCAAATTTAGGAGTTGTTTTATTGCGAGTTGGAATGGGTTATTTATGAATTAAAAGTAAAGCTGTTTTGTAACATTTTGCATTATTTGATAAAATGGTAATTTATAATAAAACTAGAATTTTTTAGAGATATTTAATTTTAAATCAAGCAAATTATATGTGAAAGAGAGAGGTTCATCAATCAAGTTAATTAATCAATATATTATTTTATGCAGAATTTTTTTGAATTATAATTTTTTAGATGTTGATGTACAAATAAACCACTTAGTGAATACATTATTTTTATACTTACACAAATAAGTAACTGTTGGTCCCGGGTTCGAATCCCGATTTGGGCATGGATGTTTCCTTCCTTTCTCTCTCTCTGTATTTCTTTGTTCTTTCTTCCGAGATGATAAATGAATGTGGCCCACCCTATAAACGGGGGTTTGTGGGGGTGTGACTTGGGTAATGTTACTCACCTCCGAAGCTTAATTCACAGGTGCCCACCGGGTAACGCTAAATGAGTAGCAGTTTCCGGCCTTGTGGAGAAAGGCTTACACCCAAGTGCCAATCGTTGGAAAAAAAGTAAGATAAATTAAAAATTATTGAGAGCAGGCATTAGAATTAGAAAATTGTAAAATGTAGAAATTTTATAAAATATAAAAATATATATGTAATACGAGGGTTACTCTGAAATTTTTGAGATACGGGCAGATGAGAATTTACAAAATAAAAATAACGGTTTAATTTTAAAATACAAAGTATTTTAACACAGAAGACGATTTTTTACTGACTTACTTCAACTTGTTTAGTGTAGAATAAATTTTAAACAGAAGAGAAAATGGAGTTGACGCGTGAACATTTTCGCGCTATGATTTTCTACTATTTTAAAGCAGGATTAAATCAAGAAGAATGCGTTCAACGGTTGCAATTAGCATTTGGTGATGAATCTCCAGCTCGTGCTACTGTATTCAGATGGTTTAGAGAATTTAGAAGAGGTCGCAATTTTCTTCAGGATGAAGAACACATAGTAATCCCGGATAATGTGTCTGCCATACGAAAAATGTTAATGGCTGATAATCGCTGTACCTGTCAAATGATACAGAAGGAACTTAACTTTGGATCCGCAGCCATACACAAAATCATTCATAAAGAATTACATATAAAAAAAGTAGTTTGCCGTTAGGTTCCCCATAACCTAACTGACCACTACAAAGAGAAGCGTGTCAGAATCAGTAAAGAAACTCTTAAATTGCTAAATGATGGTGGCCACAACATCATTTCTAAAATTGTAAGAAAGCAAAGTATGGGTCTTTGAAGATGATCCCACGCCGACAATGGTGAAAAAACAACGCGCACTAAAAAAAGTTATGTATGCCGTTTTCTTCAAAAGTACGGGATTGGTCAAAGCCATCAAGTTGGAAGGACAGAAGACAGTAACAGCAAACTGGTATACCACTAAATGTCTTCCAGAAATTCTACAAGAACTGAATATTAGGGAACTAATGCTTCACCATGACAATGCATCTTCACATACAGCTGGATTAACAGTTGAGTTTCTTCAACAAAAACAAATTAAAGTGATCGAACATCCACCGTATTCACCTGATCTAGCTATGTGCTGCTTTTGGTTATTCTTTAATCTAAAAAAGAACTTACGTGGACGTCGTTTTCATTCAGAAGAAGAGATTGATGTGGCTATAAATGCATTTTTTTCATCTATTCCAAGAAATGAATGGCTTGAGGCATTTAATCTATGGAAAATTCATCTACAAAAGTGCATTGATTCTGGAGGAGACTACTTTGAACACATCAAAAATTTTGTAAGTGTAACTTTAAGAACCTAGTTGTATCTCAAAAATTTCAGAGTGACCCTCGTATGTGTTAATGTATTTTCTATTTATAAAATGTAAAAATTATAAAAGTAAAATTATCATTGTTACTTACATTTTTTTGTTATTATTAAAACATCATATAAGATAAATTATTTTGTGTTTGTACTGACACAGAAAAAATAAGTAAGAAATCAACTTCTTAAATAAGGAATTGAGTTGAAATTTGCTTCACTTTAGAGGAATTTTCCCTTTTGTTTCTTCAATTTTATTCCTTAAGGATTGCATTTCCAAACAAATGAACAAATTTAGAACAAGAATTACATTATATTTACATTTTTTTTACAGTGAAAATAATTCAAAGAGAAAAATTTTAAAAGAATAATCATTAATTTTAAAAGGAAGAAACTCATCGCAATATTTATTGACGTTAATTTATTTTGAAATTAAATATATAATATTTCACCTTAACATAATAAAGTACTTTAACAGAATAAAAAAAAAATTACATTTTTTACAAAATGTTATGAAAAATTTCGATTAAAAATTTCATTAAAAATTAAAAAAAATTTAAATTAAAAATATTATTGATGTGTATTTATAATGATGTAAATAAGATCGTTAATTTCAAAAGAAAAGAAAATAGAACGCATTAAATTTACATCGGAATATCACGCATCAATGAGTAAGACAATTTGTAAGTTATTGTTGGATTGGACACATCCTGTAGAAACCAATTATTCCCTATCTAGTCTATATTATATATCAAATCAATTCCTTATTCAGTACCTACAATTCATAAATATTTTAAACTGATATTTACTTATTTACATCTAGGATTGTGCTGGTATTTTCTGATGTATTGTAAAAAAATCTTTATAGAAAAAAATTTTCAATTAAGATTTTTCTGTTTGTGAAAAGTGTAAATATCCCAAAATAATTTGTGAGTTAAATAATTTGCAAATATACAGGATATATAGACTATTTTATTAATCTATTATAAAATAATTAGGGATCTTTACTCGTCATAATAACTCTTGCTTTGTAATGCTGCTTGAAATAAAAAGAATTAGTTTTGCGGTTACGAGAGAACATTACATCATCAAGAAACATGGAATGATTACAGTGCGGCAGAGGTTTAGGACGCGTGTGCATGGACTGTACTTCTAACTATCTTTATAAATAAATATCTTATTTTTATCTATTATAGAAGTAGTTACATTTTTTTTTTGGTTTTGTAATGTAATTGAAAGTGAAGATTCCTATTTTAACAGTATGTGTGAACTAGATTGTATTTATTCTTTGGATACACAAAAGTATTACTATAGATCTGTATATGAAGTTGGAAATAATACAGGTAGTATAACTGTTATTTTTAAAACTATTTTTTTAAATATTTTTTTTTCTAATGTTGGGGCACTGGGTGATTGACCCGTCGCCTTCTACAAGGCTGGAAACTGCTACTCATTTAGCGTTACCTGGTGGGCTCCTGTGAATAAGTCATGGAGGCGAGTAACATTGGCCATGCCACACCAACACAAACCCGTTTATAGGGAGGGCCACATTCTTCCATCATCTCAGAAGAAGAAAGGATAAAGATACACAGAGAGAAAAAGGAAACATCCATGACCAAACCGGGATTCAAACCCAGGACAAACAGCCCAGGAGTCAGAAACGCTAACTACTCAGCCATTGGCCAGCATTTCCATAAATATTAGGTTGGGGAAAAAAGAAATCCATTCTCTTTACGCGAACATTTTGTAACTTCTTTCAGATTCGCTTTGTAAAAAGGTTTAAAACAGTTTTCGTGTAGATTTTTAGGTCTTGCGCGTTACGACTGCTGACATGCGGTTAACTTCGATGATTTTTGATATTTTATAGACATTTTCGACGATGCTGTATCCACATGTGAGGTGCATCTCTAACATCAAAAATACCCGAACGGAATCGACGAAACAAAAATTGTACGTAACTGGTTGTTACAGTCTTCTATAGGACGATAAACACCTTTCACAATTTTAGCCACCTGGTTAGCATTTTCGCCATTATAAAAGAAAAACTAAAATGTATCGAATTTTCTGTTTGTTGTCTTCCATTTTCAAAACCTTGTACTCGTAACTGAATAAATCAAACAAAAAACCGCAAGAGAATATTTTAGTGTCCAATGTCACCTTTCCAACGAGCATAAATTTGAAATTGTTTGATAGATACCTCACGAGATAGCTATCACTACAGACGTCTACCGAAAAATAATGGATAACTTTTTCTCCAAACTAATATTATTACTTACACGTTATTTAACTATCATAATAGTTATAACTAAGGGGGAGAGATAGTTCGGTGGATAAAATGTTTCCTAAGCGTCATCCATAAAGTAAGACACTTTTTAAAAGGTATTTGAATCTCGTTTTATGTACTCTCATATTCAGAATAAAAGTTTTGTTATTTATAATGAAAATATTTCATTTAACTTAAAATAAATTCAATTATCCGCAAAAATAACCTGTTTAAATTACAGCACGCTTAACTCAAGAGAAGCCTTTAAATATCACCAATATTATTTACCAAGGAGAGATAAATTTTCATATTGTATTACTGAAAAATGGAATAAAATTTGTACTGGCAAAAAAACTCTCAGAAGAATGTAAGCTGTCATAAAAAAATGCATTTTTATCGAACATTATAGAGCTTAAAAATATGCATCTATCAAAAACTTATTATGACAAAAAGGAAATTTTCTAATTCAAAAAAAAAAAAAAAATGAAAAAAAAAAAGCTTAACTATCTCATTGATGACATTTTAATCTTTAGGCTATTGGAAACAAGTTAGTAAAACGATTATGAAAGATTTTAAATATTTTAATGAAAATTTCCTACATTCCCTAGTTATATTTCAAATAAAAGAAAAATATAATTCGTTAAAAGAAATTGTATTTTGCTAGATAAAGTGAATCTTTTGAAGAAGAAATCATACTTTCGGGAAAGATTTCATAATAAACGTTGTTTTCTTTTAAAATTTTATATAGATACATGCAATTATTTCAGTTGAGAGTACATAAACGAAAGTGTAATATTAAAAATTAAATTTTCTTATTATTTATCATTTTTCTATTATAGTATATATGTATCTATACATTAATCATTTTCAGTAAATGTGATATTAGTTAAAATGAATGAAGATTGTCGTTAATGTCAATTTGAGTTTATATATAGTACATGTAGAAAATTGAAACAGTACAATACTTTCTACAATTGTGGGGACAAATAAATATTTCTGTCCGTTTTAGTTTAATATCATATGTAAAGTGTATCTTTAAACGTTCGGAAATTAATGAAATGAAAATATTTTGTGTTTTTAAAGCTTTTAAGAGGTTGAATGTTTGAAAGAACGTTTTATTATTTATAAACATTAAATTATCCTTTCTGTTTTAAATGACTCGGAAAATATCTAAATAGACATGGTAAGTCATTTGAACTTTCACCTAATGTTATCTTCGTATAAAATTATGTTATCCTTATAGACAGAGTGTTCAGAATTCTCATTTTGCAAGTGAGAATATCCAGAAAATTTCCAAGCACTCACCTGGACAGGCATGCATTTAGAAATCAGAAAAGCACATTGTTGATCTCATTTTACAACAATGGCTAGGATTAACCACAGAAGTATTTATTTTTTTGTTTAAAGAAAAGATGATTTTAAAGTGTCAGGTTAACCTGATTTACCGGAAGTCGCAAACCCAGAAAGCACAATGAAATCTAGTGGTTATGTTCTAGTGTCAAGAAACAATGTTTTAACCCTACAGAATCGATTACAAGTAGCAGTTAAGTTTGGATGTTAACCAGGTCTAAATCTTCCTTGCTATTATATCAAATGATACTCAAAATAATCGGCATCGAAATGTAGCTCGATCCTCTTAATAGATTGTCGCGATGGAATGCACATTATTTGTTGTTGTTGTTAATGACACTTGGCGATGCCAAGCCCGCCCGTCACAGAGACTAGGCGAATGAATTCAGAGAGGGAGCGTCTTCCGTTTTAATAGAGCACCCTCATTCGAAGGTGGAAGTACGACTTTTGGCTCAAAGATGGCAGCACCACCTGAAACTTCCAATTTAGAGATTGAAACCAGTGAAGCTCCTAAGCCTGGCTCCAACCACCCCCAGAGGTATTAATTTGCTATGGGAACATGGCAAATTAATACCTCTGGGGGAGGAACATGGATGACATTGCGACCCGACGGATTTAACGTGCCCCAGTCGCCATTAGTGAACACGACGGATCTTCGGCTAAGCCGGGATTCGAACTCACCACCTTTTGGTAACGAGAACGACGCTTTAACCAACCAGGCCACCGTGGCCCTCGCACATTATTTATTTAACGCAGAAAATAGTTTCTTCTTACTCTAGGCCTAAGAATATCAACCGAAAAGACCGAAACATTCTTCAACATTATGATTTCTTTATATGTAGGTTAATAGGGAGTATTCCATTGGTTTTAAAACATTGCGAGCGTAGAAGAAGGTGGGCTACTGAACATCAAGATTGAATATAAAGTAATTGGAGTCAGGTCTGTTTACGATTGAGTATTGATTGAGTTTATAATATGACACTAAAATTACTTTTGTAACAGAAATACGATTCATAATGTATGTTGTATACCAATTAGTATTTGGACACTTGTGATAGAAAAGAAAAACCAACTTAATTCAAAATCAATAGTTGATAGAGCTTCCACGAAAGGCAATTTCAGTGTGAACCCTCCGGGGCATACTTTCCACAAGTTTTTGTATTACAGCTTGTGGTATTGTCTTCCAATTGGCTTGGAGTAGACATACAAGTTCTTTCACCAATTTTAGATGGGTAGAGCACCCCATAATTCGGCGATCCAACTCATCCCAGAGGTTCTCTATAGGGTTCAGGTCTGGGCTCTGGGCAGGCCAGTCCATTCGATGAACTCCATTGGCTCCACACCAAGCTTTGGTGAACCTCGAATCATGACCACTGGCATTGTCATCCTGAAAGTAACAGGGGTCCAACCAGTTACCCGGGGGGTTTACTTCATAATAAACTTTTTGTAAAATATTGTCAAATATAGTTAAAAACTTTTCAGGTTACAAGAAAATTAATTTTACTATTTTTTAAATTATTAAAAATAAACATTTAATATTCCATTAATATATCTGGAGTTCTTATATATATTTTCATGCAGTTATTTTATTTAATTAATATAATCATTTACTGCAGCTGCAAATGGTTTTGATTGGCTTACTACAAAGAGTAGGCTTCAAATGATACTTTTATTTAATTTGTTGTTGTTTATCAAAGAACATTCATTACTATAATTTTATTGAAAAATATAAAGTGAAATATAATTTGAAGTTACAAAATAAATAAATAAATAAATAAATAAAAAAAAATTCGTTTATAATCTCTCTAAGCGTTAGATGAACTATTTGAAATTAAAATTGTTCAAATAGTTTTAGTGAAGTACGCCTAGTCTGTTATATAAGATCTCGCTATGCTCATAAAATTATAAGGGAACTTTATAACACACAGATAGATTTTATTCTTCCTGGAGAATTATTGCCCGTACTAAGTCTCAACAAACAGTAAGATCGTAATCCCAAGCCATCATGAGTAACAGCCTATCATTTCCTGTTGTTACCAATAAAGTTATCATTAACAAAAAATGGGATATTTAAGTTTATACCGTAAAAGCTGATTCCTTTTTCGAAAGTAGATCAGAACCTTAAAAAGTCTTTGATAAAATAGTAGTTTTATTAATAAAAATAACATTATCTTGTAATAAATTTATTAAAAAATTTAACACATTCAATGAGGGTTGTGTTCAACGAGTTAAATTCTCGAAAATGTGAATATAATTAGGAATTGATTTTCATCAGATTAGAATCCGAGAAAATATTTATTCTTCATTCATTTCAATTTTGTTTATAAATCATTTCTGCTAACAATAAAATATTTTCCAATAAAATACTCTAAAAAAGATTACTCAGTTGACCTAGCCTTTATGAAACATTTCGCTATTGACATTAAAATCTAATTTTAGTGAAAATATCTCATCAACAGACACATTCTCAATTCTGCTATTATATACATACATATACAGGGTAATTAATCCACATCTTGAATTACATGTAACAAAACTTTGAACATGATTAAGGTTTAATATGTCTACATTTAATATGTAAGTATCGTTTTTTTCCAACTCCCTAAAAGGGAAAATTCGTTATTTAAACAAATTTCTGTCGTAGAGTATGAACGGAGAAAAATAATGACATACATTTTAATTTCATTTCTCTTTATATTCTTTTTAATTTCACGACCGTAAGAACACAAAAATACAGCCCATAAAAAACATGCAACACAACAGTCATAACAAAATTAAAAGCCCTCTCTTCTTCGCCAACACAGTTATAATTCCTTTTATATTTCCGCTTAGAAATCTTGACTTCTCTGGGAAACAAAAGAATAAATTTTTTTCCCGTTTGTAAAGAACGCCCTCTGTATGTGAGTTCGACGTTACAGCGTCGACATCATTAATAATTTTTAATTCGATTCTGCGCAAACGATTTGAGTAAATCGTCTGCTTCTTTCAATGTTTTCAAATTTTTTGTTCTTTAAAATTCATTTCATAAGATTATGAATGGCAACAGTAAAATTCTTCTGCATGAACTAATTCTTTGCTTTTAATGAAAATAATTCTTTATTTTGTGGAAGAACTTTTTCTTCATAATAATTACATTATGTTTAAATTGTTTAAAAATGGGAGAAAAATTTCATTTAAAGATTCTATTAATGATTCAATTAATGAGATTCTATTAAAAAATTTAAATATTCTACTAAGAATTTAAAATGTTTCGTTAAGCATAGCATAGGTTAAATTATTTCAATCAACGAGAAGTGCCATAGATGTAGATAAACAGTAAATTCGAACGGTGTTAATACCGGAGAAGCTTGATGCTAACATCAAATTTCCGTGGAACAAAACTTGGATAAATCCTTGAAAAAACTAAAGTTAGAGAAAGGTTTGGTTTGTTTCATAAGTCTGTGAGACATCATTTGAAAATTATCCTGCATTTCTTACAGCGCCTGCAGGAATTACGTCCGACTGCATTTTTGGGTTTGGTTTCACATATCTATTCGCAGAAGCATGATGTTGTAATTTATATAACCTTCCCTTTCGTATACATCCAGAATCGTTTTTCGTACATAGTGAACTCTCATTCGTATATAACACTGAGCCACTACCTTGCTGTGAATAATTCCTGTGATTCAGCACGTAAGAAGCCATACTGGTCGTAATGCATACGGACCACTTTTACATAGCCTCCAATTCATAACAAAACATGATATTGGATGAGTCAATAGAATAATGAAGATGGTAGAAAATCCAAGACAAATTATAAAGATTTTAATGACAAAGTAAATGTTAAATAATAGTTTCTTCAAGTTTATTTAAAGTAATAATTAAGATTTATTTAACTTTAAATAAAATTAAGGATACTCTACTTTTTGTAAGATATTGTGAAAGAAATACCGTGTACGAAAGTTTCTGATCATTGTTAAAAATACTAGTTTCTTTTTGTGAGTTTGTCACCACACAATAAAATACCGAACTAGTTGCGAGTAGTGTTGTAATGTTAATTACTTAATATTTTCCATAGTTCCATGGAGCTCTTACAGTTTTTAACAGAACTCGTTAAAAATTTAATCATAAAACATTTTCAAAGATTTTTAATGATTGAGTTTTGATGAATACGAAACTGTTTACCGCTCAGATAACATTTATGATAAATTAGGGAATCGGTCAGATTAGAAAAAACTTATAATGTGACAGTGCCAACCTGTGGATCATATTACTTATAGCAGCAGAGTATTATTTGTTAAGGATTAACAACTGGAAGCCTTTTGATGACAATGGAATCATGCATCTTACGATTTACGTTTTACTCTAGCAGATCTCTCTGTATTTAGCTGTAATGTATCTCAATCTGTACTGAATTTAGGAATTTATCTTAAAACTTTTTTTATGTAGTGGAAGAATATGAGAGGAAACAAAATACAGGCTATTCAAGATATCAAATCAACTATATATAGAATGGGCAGCTCAAAAGTATCAGTGAGTATCTGTTATTGGCAACGTGTTTAATTCTAAACACTATCCAAGTAGGTTTAGGTTCTAATTCAGTGATATAAAAACAGATTGAGAGTATGTAATATTGATGATGATTCCTATATCTGAATGGTGGAATATGTTTCAGTTGACGGTGGTTCAGTTAGTATGAATACATCTTCTATCCAATATAAGATGGCTATGTGCATTCTAAATCATGTATATGCTCTAAGACATTCATTGGTCGATTTATTACAACATATTCTCTATGGAATTCCAATATTCCTGCATAAACTGCAGTAATACGAAAGCACTATTTTGGATTTGCGGAGCTACAGAGATATGCCTATTTTATTAAATAGAGAATATGATTTAGATCGCTCTATCAAAATTGTGCTGTTTTTAGAAAATTTACATTGATATTTGACAAAATAAGTCTCTAAAAAAGGAACAATACCTTTATGACGTGCTTATTTTTAAAATCTCGCACACTGAATGTAGTTTATATTTTTATGAATAATTAAAAACTCTAAAATAGCAGCTTTCATAAATACTATGCAAATATTTTTCTTTAACTTTAACCATGAATAGTGATTGTATGGTGATCAAGGAAATGTTGTCTACAGTGTTATGAGTAGTTTTTTTTACCAACATGAAAGTTTTTAAGCAGATGTGATATATGTGTGTCTACCTTCTTATATAAAACTTACAAAAATAAGGATAAAATTTTTAAATAACCACGTGTAATATTTTAAGCAAACTTTTAAATTGTGTGTGTGTTCTTGGTATTTTGAAAAATTTAGACATCACTTGTAAAGGTCCGAGGCATTAACCACATATGCTAAGTACATTTTGACTCATCTTGATTTTGTATTAAGGCCTTTTTTGAAAAAGGAAAATCCTATTTACGGTTTCAGTAACTTTTGGACAATGTAGGTGGATTTTGTGTCGTTTTCCTGTAAGCGTATTTCATGCGGTAAGTATAATATCACTGAATGAAGAGTAAAGTTTCTTTGGTAACGTGAAAGTTCTTAAGCAGATGAAATAAATTTTAGTATGCATAAAAGTGAGAATTAAAACTTTATTATAGTTATCATACTTTCTTAAGTAAACTTTTAATTTTTTTGGTATTTTGAGAAATTTGTCATTCATTAAGGCTTAAGAAATCCTTCACATATGTTAAGCGGATTTCGCTTCAACGTGGCCAAGTAGTAGGATCATAGTTTTGTCAATGGAAAATCTCAGGTGCGACACCAGTCACTGTTGAACCAGCGAAATAGGAGTTGTTTTTTATAGGTAGTCAAATATACATGATTATTTCCTAAGCATACTTGGGAAATAATATGAGAATTATGTATATTTTGGCTTCTGTGAACTAACATTTTAATGCACAACGAAGTATAATAAGCACATACTAACTATAATAATGGTTTAAGAAAGTTTATACAATTACATCTGTAAACCCTGTTTCATTAAATTTATGTTAAAGTCAGCCCATTTATACCGAAATATATTAGCTGATTTGCAAAGATGGGGGCGATTCCAAATCTTTGCATTGTAAATATGAGCCTCGAAAAAGTGACAGGGAGATCGATATTCGATGAAGTATTCACCTTTATTAAACCCCGTGAGTTAAATATAGAAAGGTCATATCAGCAGTATTGTCTTTTGTTGGACTATAACCAGACTCGTTGCGTATAGAACAATATTTTCTTAAAACATAAAGAAATGTGAATTAAGAACAATTTAATAAATGTATTGTTTAAGTCTTAATGATGCATTTAAATATCTTTCCTTTGAAATCAGAGAGAATATTTAAATATATCGTTTCTTCTGCCAAAAAAGATATTTAAAATAGTCTCGATAAATGAAGCACTAAATACCCAATTATTAAAAACATTTACAATAGAGAATGAATGAATGTGCTTCATTAAAAACAAATAGCGTGATTTACTTATTAAAAATAAGTTACACTAAAAATAGCAGTTTAATAAATAATAATCACTGTAACAATACAGAAGTTTGTTTACACATGTGAGGCATCGAATATTATTGCTAATAAGTACAATATACAATTGTTTACATTTTTCTACAGATTTACCATATCTCTCTTTTGACATTGACATTAATTTCTCTCTATTTCCAAACAATATTTACAATAGGTATTTCAGTATGAGAGCATTGAACTATTTTTAAATTTACAAAACTGATATCAAGTGATGATTCGAAGTGAAATGCTTGGTGAAGGTTCCTCTTCTTCCGCTTGGCATGACTTGTGGCGGAAAACAAACTTGCATGACACTCTCTGCAGGTCTTTGTAGTGACTGGCAAGGTTGGCGGTACCTAATACAACAAGTCCCCATTCGCAGAAAGCACAAATCTTGTACGCTACTGAGTACTGTAAAAAAAGCAATACATGAGTGCTTCTTTAATAATAAAGGTCGTGTTTTGTGTGCTATATACATTGAGGAAGAAAAGTTTATCTAAGAACGCAAAAGAGACATGATCTAGTGATCAACACGAAAATAAAAAGTAAACAGGTCTTCTAGGAAATATAAGGAAGATACGTCTTCTAGGAAATGTCAGGAAGACACGTCTTCTAGGAAATATAAGGAAGACACGTCTTGCAATATATTTCCACCTAAAGATTCCTATCAGTAGTTCTCCAAAAAAAAAAAAAAAAAAAAAAAAAAAAAAAAAAAAATCCATGTCATCTATCTATTTAATTTGATTTAAAAAATACAAAATCTAATTGAAACTATTAGACTAGTGACCAAAATTTAGGTTAGAACATAAAAAACCAAATATTTCGATATTTAATAACTTTAATACTGATTTTAATGAAAAAATGATTTTTTAATGCATGAAATTTTTTTAATACTGATATCTTAATGTTATAGAGTAAGAAATGGTAACAAAATCTTCTTTACATGATACGCAATGAGGTTGAAATGCAAATGATTAAAAGACTTCAATAGACTAAGAGTAAAATAGAATGCGTCATTAGACATGTATTTATTTTTAAATAATTTTTTTCACACTTTATTGATTTGTCTAATAAAAGATATAGGCATCTTGTACGGTTGTGCAAATGCGCGTCACGAAGAGATATTATACTATTAATAAAACTACTCCTAAGCAATTGTGGCAATAACATCCAGTCGTCCAAAAACATCGATTTCAATCCCTGTAGTGTTTTGGGAAATGTTTGTAGATATGCAAAGGCTTTTCCTAGGACATCTCACACAAGTTGGTTATATCTTTTCCTTTTTGGACATCGCTGACTACATTAAATGGTGAATACCTTATTCTTCTAAATAATTGACAGGTGAAGCCCACAGTCGTGGGCTTATCATCCATAAAAACAAATTTATCTCTCGCAGATCGTCGAAGAAGTCGCATATAGTACTTGAGAATCTCCTCTCTACATTTCTCTTTCAACAATGTATGAGCAAAGAAAATATGGAGTTGTTTATACTTGACCAATATGATTTTTTCCATACAAGAATGTCGGTGTTACAAAATCGTTCAATTTCTCTCATGTCTGCAGGATGATAGTGCCCCTCACGTTCTCTTCAGATGAACACTCGTTGAGAATCGCTTTGTGTGTTGAATCTCGACTTGTCACTAAAGAGGGCATGGTGTCAGTTCTAATTTATCCAAGATTGGTGTTCACGGGTCCAGGATAGAACGGGTTCTCCTGCGAAACTGCGTCAAAGAAATACACACCAGAGGTTTCCGTGCATAGAGGTTCTTTTCAATTAATCATCTATCTAGACACGGTTTGTCTCAATATCATTGTTCTAGACGCAATAACGAAATTTTGAGACAGCTACTATCAAGTCAGATCTAGCTTGTACATCCCTATGACACCATGCATTCAAACCCACATAGCCAGCTTATGAAGGTGTGATTCTTGCCAGATCTGTTCAGTTCTTCCAGTGATCGTACCTGTGTTGCCACTATTGCCATAATGATGAAATGTATCTAGACATTCAAGGGAACTGAAAAGAAATTGAATTCGGGTTGTAGGATAATAGAAGAGATACACATTTTTGTCTTTAATGATAGGGACGATTTGTCTTGACATGAACCTTAAAGATACGATGAGCAATCCTTTATATCCATAACTGCTGTTGCTTAATTTCCCACAATCCACGAAAACTAGATGAAAATTAGTCTAAAGCTTTTCAAATCTCACATGTATCCAGATGTATTTGATGAGGTTGAAATTACTTGGCTAGGTTGTCTAAAACTCTAGACTAAGTAAATGAAGTACCTTTCAAGCCAAACATAAATAAATTCAAAAGGTGTAATAAAGTATTGTCGCTAAGTTTGGTTGCTTCAAGTTTTCCCATTCGTTTCTCTACAAAAGAAAATCACTAAAGACAGATGCAGGAAACACCAAGGAGGGATCACATGATCATCCAGTATATTTAGGTAATGTATCTGTGCGGGAAATTAAACAATACGCCTCAGAAATACAAGTTTAGCTTATATGAATATTCATTTCCTAAAAGTAAAACCTAACGTAATCTGCTTATTAATTGACGAAAAATATCCAGTGGCTCATGCTCTAGACTTGGTCAGCCTCTTCTGGCATTTAGTTCAAAAATACATTAAGTTTGACTGGCATATAGGATGTAGATGGGTTCAGTGGTTCGAAATCTTTTAAGTCATAAGCTGAGATAAAATAAATTTTCATATGGGAAAAAGATGGCCCTAGATTAACTTGAAATACATAAGGTCCAAAATAAAAATATCTTGGTTAATACCTCCGTCTCACAATTGGTAGAAAGGCAAAAGACCAGGACTTTCCCTATCTCTCTCTTATGATAAGCAGACAAACAAATGTTAGTCTCGTCTTGCCAGTGGACACTTAAAAGGTCTCGCATATTCTAAAGGAAGCTAGAGGTTTCCTCTCTGACCTAAATGCCGGCAAGAACAGATATCAGCACAAAATATCTTTGGCTGCCTTAGACTGGACTGGGAAGATATTCATTGTCATCCATTTCTTGTATCAGACTTTATTAATGTCAATGGTTTCTTTTTTTGATGGGAGATTAGAAACAACAAAGTATTACATAAATTCTGCCTCTGTCATATAACAAAAGAAACTTTGAAGCATAATTCTGGTAAAAAAAATCGAATTTTTTTATTCAAGGAAAGCGTTTAATCCTGGAAGATATTGGAAAAAAAAACGTCTTCCTCTCAAGAAAAATTGCTTCAAAAAATGATACGTTGGGGATATTTTAATGGGGTTTTGAGCCATTAGTAGCATTAGGATACTACTGATGTTACTAATGTGATAATGAATACAAATTCATATTACTATCTAATTCTGTTTTATTTATATATATTCTCATCACTGTTTCTTTGTATTAATATTAATTACAAATTCTACCTGTTAGTTTATGCCCCCAAACAATATACTTCGTTTTAAAGTTTAATTCTGGGTTAGAGATTTATCTAGACTTTAAGACTGTCCATTATATAATTAAAAATGAAAAAGACTGTAAAATATTTATGAATGCAAACTTAGTTGAACCATAATTTAATATGAGTTAGAATAATGGATTTAAGAAATTATTTTACATAGCAAACTGACTCAACAAAGTCCTACCTAACTCACAAAATTGTTGATTGGTTTGATATTATATCTTCAATTTAAAAATTCGATTAAAAATGCGTATTGTTTAATGAAAATGTATTATCAAGGATAATCTGCAGATTTTAAAAGAATTAAATAATATGGTAAATCTGAAATTCGAGTTCTTAAGAAATATTCTTACTGTGGAAAAACATTTTTTTGGTTGGTTTGCTTAAGAATATAATATTGCTTAATTGGGTTTGTGTATTTAATACTCTTATTGGCAACTTTTGCATTTGAGGGATTATTTGATCGTGATCTGTTATTAAAAATAAATAAAAAAAACTCGTTTAAATTGGGAGTCGAATGCATAAATTGCTTAAGAAAAAGATAAATCCTAGACCAATAAGCTTCCAGCCTGCCAAGATACGTTAAAAAGTACCTTACCAAGATTCTGAATGATTAATTGATATTACATTGTTAAAATTTCGAAAATTTTGCCTATCTGCCATTAAAAGTCACAACGTGATATTAATGAGATTTTAATACACATAATGATATTTTAATACACATAATGCAACTGAAAAGTAGGTTATAGTTACACACATTAAAAAACAGACACGATTGGAACTAAAATTAAATATTCTATTAAAGCGCATAGTTAGTTTTTATGGTTAAATTACGCTTTAGGTCCCCTACCTCGCCAACTCGCGAATTTGATGCGCTTTTTCGCGCATGCTCATCAATTACTCTTTTGTTATAGCCATTAAATTTCACTTTGAACTAGCATTTTGCCATGGCATCGGCGATTTTGAAAACGCGCCAAGTAGGGGACCTAAAGCGTATTTTCACAGTTTTTATTATTATGTGTATTTTATTATTATGTAACTCTTTCTTCGTACAAAATTATATATATATATATATATATATATATATATATATAT
>JAPDSC010038267.1:610664-620899 GCA_026290005.1 Latrodectus geometricus
TATATATATATATATATATATATATATATATGCATGGCAATATCTTCTATTGTTTCCTTAAATATGTGTATGTTTATATCTGTCATGATTTTTTCTTTAATGAATAATCACAGATTTGAAAGAGATATATCACTTTTTCTCTACAGTTAACATACCATAGAATAATACCTTTTTGTAAATTTATTTCAGGGTGATAATTTCCAATCTTTAATTAAGGCAGCAATTAATAGTCCATTTGTATAACACATCTAAAGATTTATAATTCAAATATTATTACCTTTTAAAATGGTATTTCTTTATATATATATATATATATATATATATATATATATATATATATATATATATATTATTCCTTGGAATAACTCTTTCAAAAAGTAATTAATATCATAAATATTGATAATTAAAATTCATTTCCTTAGTATTATTAATATTTGTATTTTAAAATTACAAGTTTATTTTATGCTTTATACACATCACTATATTTGTTATATATAGCCAATATCTCATATTTTATGATACTTGAAATTCTTAGAATAAATTGTTGAAAATACAAACAGCAAAAACATTAAGAATTAGATTAAGTAAAACAATTTGGGTGGCATAAATAAATATAGAAGAATGGTATAAAAAATTTATATATAATTACCTGACATAGGGTAAAAATGCTGGCATCATATTTCTTGCTATAACTACGATGTAAGGTATGAATAATCCTAATATTATGAAAAAAATAAATATAACCATGAGGAAGCCTGATTTTTTCCATCTTAACGTTGTGTGCTGATCCCAACAAGCACAGGACACCAAACCAACTATTTAGAACAAAGATGAATTAGATTTTATATCATTATTAATCAATATTTAATCAATATCATCATTAATCAATTTATTAACTAGAAGTAAAATAATAATACTATATTACTTTTTTTACTTCTAGTAAATAATAATATTAAGTAATACTAGTAAAATAATATTATATTACTTCTAGCTAATACATAATAAATATTATACTTGATGTGTTTATAGAAAATAACAATGAAGAACTGTATTCAAAATAATTTTCACCAATTTAAACAATTTCTCTTTTATCTCATATGGATGAATTACTTTTCCCTCTCTACAATTCTTATTTTATTCAATGTAAATAAATTAACTTATTTACTTTTGCGGTAATATAATCAGAAATAATGCACTTAATCTGAAATTTTGTGTTTTATATGACACAAACATATACGAAAATAATCTTTTTACTTTTTAATTTGAGAATACTTAAGATTAAAAAGTAATAAAATTATTTTCGTTTAGATTTAACTTTATATCGACTATAGTTTTTAAATAATCGAAATTCATTTTAGAGTATTTTATTTTCTAGGTTTCTTTTAATAGTCTATGAAATAGACAATAGATGGCAGCACTATTACCTTTTTTTACAATATGTCATAGGATCAGAATTATTTTTTGCATGCTTTCAAACGCATTTAAAATGTGAAAGTCAATCAAATTTTATACGGAAAAACTATGTATACAGCATTCCATTGTTTGAAAGAAAGCAAATAGTACTAATCAATTTTTTTTTTATTCAACATTCACTCAGTAAAGTGCATATGACTTGTGTTTTTACAACCGTCATTATCAGTAGTTATGTGTAGTAAATTTTGTGTTGACATTTTCTTTAATTCTGGGTTTTAAGAACCATGTAAATCAACTTTAAAGCAAAACCAAAATGAAAATATAATCTCTTAAATATTTTGAAGCCTGTATTGAAACTAATGAATATTCAGTTTTATTTTTCACAATTTTGAAAAATTATAATTTAAATCAATTTACAGAAAAAATTATAGAATGACAATAACAATAATTTTGATTACTAATTACTTCTGTAACCATGGCTTCGATGTTTATTCTGCTTAAATTAAATGGATAACGAAAATACAAATTTTTTCTGACAATTTATAATTAAAAATATTATTTTCACAAAAATAAAAAGTGAAATTACATATTTGAATTCATAATTTCGTAAATATTATATATAATCAATAATATTGTATGCTATTGTATATTACTATTTTTAAAAATGGAAATATTGCACACTTAAACCCAAACAATTTACTTAAAAAGAATGTGCAGCAATGAAGATTTAACAATAATAAAAATGTATTACAAAATACGAGTGTGGTTTTTGAAATTTATTGGTCGCAGCAAAATTTGATATGTAATACTATGATAAACTATAAAAACATTTACATTTTTTTAAAATTATGGTGTAAAATGTATCATATTATTATTAAATTACATTCTATAAAGGAAGTTTTATATCATAGGTTTAGAAAGGAAATAAAAAATATATCGATTTGTTTTCACCATTGGTGGAGAATATTAGTTGGTTAGAATATTTACTTCTACTAAAATTTGTTTGATATTTCATTTGAATAAAATTCGCTTTAATATTCTATTTCACACATTTTAAAAGATAACAACATATTACATTCAAAATTCACTTCAGAAGAAATTTAAATAATTGTAGCGGTTACAAATATGCGAAACGTTTAGATTTACTTAATGACATTATAACGTAAGAAACATAACACAAAAAATTAATAGTAAATTTAGTTAATTAAACGATATTTTGTATAATAATTAAACTCATTATTCTTAAAGTATAACTGATAATAGTTTATATGTACAAAGCATTTATTTTGATTCTAATAATTTTTGTTAATGTTGTTTCAATTTTAGTAAGTTAAATTTTTGGAATTTATCAATTTAATGCGAGTTGCACAGCAAGGGTTAATTATAAATAAACTAGTTATATGACAATAACTTCTGCTTTAAATTCATACAATAAGATTTTAGGAATTATAATAATGCTTATTATCTCTGCTGTTTCAATTTATTTAATTTCAACTCTTAACATTTATTAAAATAAAATCGGATTGGCATCAGCAATAAAAAACATGTTATTACATGATTTTTATTGCTGATAATAGAAATTGTATAGCAAGGTTTATTTAATATACTAATTAATAATATAAAATAAATGTTTCCTTTTTAAAAAAACAAATTTCGAATAGCTTTCTTTGAAAATCATGTCTTTATGATAATTATGAATAAGTGTTATAATCCAACTCATATCATCAAATAAGGGAAATTAATGTCGACTGCCAATCAAAAGATTAAAAGGAATAGATTATCAACAGAAATATATTTCCTTTAAATGTCGTTTATCATTTTACAGATTCAAAAAAAATTAATATATCGTTTATACTGGATATAAAGTATACAATTACAAATTATATATAATTATGTTTCATTAATAGGAAATACATTTTATTTTTCAAAAATAAAATTGTTTGAGGATGTCACTTGTACATATTGTGTCATTATCAACTTGAATTAAGATTTTTTAAAATAAAGTTTCTTTTATGTGTTTAAGTTTTTATTACACATAGTAATAAAAAATGACTATGAGAGAAGCAGATGTTTCGCAATGCAGACAATTATTATTAAGCGAATTTCTAAAGAATCAAAACAACAGCATCAGTTGAAGGACTTATCTAAAACGGAAAACTGAGTTTTGTTTATACAATTTACAATTCATCAGTGTCATCATAATCAATTTAAATAATAAAGCGGAAATTAAAGCGTCATTTATAAGTGGTAAATGGATAAGCTCTTAGTTTTTAAAATTCCAAATATTAAAACACCTTCTTTTTAAATATTCATGTGCGAGGTTTCATGAGAAGTTTAGAAGAATAATATATATATATATATATATATATATATATATATATATATATAAGTAAGGATGTGACAGTCTTTTCTTGACGAATTTTTAAAAGGTATTATATAAAAAGAAGATGCAAAAAATTATTTTTAAAAAGTTTTATTCATGGATAAAATCATACATTTTCACAAATAATTTGTTTCTATTTACTTTATTTATACATTAATGATTAACAAGTGATTGAAACATAAAAATCATCAATTACTAATGAAGAGTGGCGAAATAGCTTCTTCTAGTGTATTTCTAATTTAGACAGTAAATTTCCATTATTTAAAATATGTCACATAGTTTCTTATAAGAGTTGAGCATAATACGCGAATGAGAAAATGATATGATTTCATGAAACAAATTTTCCTCATTAGAATATTTTTGTGGGCAAATGTGTAAAATAATGTTGTTGATAACTTGAAATGGATGAAGAATACACTGATATATGTTGATTTTTCATTTAGACGCTAAAAACTACATTTTATATGTTTTTCTAATACAATTATGGAGCTTTGATCGACTTTTATAAAAATAAAAACGTAAGTCAAAAACTACTGAAAAATAAAAAAAAGACATTATCAAAATCAAATACCATTGATGAATTCTTTAATATTGACACGTGTTTTAAACTCTTTCATTGATTGTTTTAAACACTTAATTGAGTCATTACCTTCAAGATAATATTAAGTTGAAAATTGAAGGATTGTAAGCCAAGATATCAGATTTAATTAAAACCGAAAAACGTAGTCTCAGTGGAGCAAAAAGTCTAATAAGGAAAGAAATAATTTCCAAATTGTCTGGTTATAGTGTATTTGATGTGTTACCTTGCATTAAAAGAATGCAATTTTCTCAATTTAATTCGAAGGACAGCTTTCTAAAATAAGGAAATTTGATTTTACGATTTTCTGACTGTTTTAAAGAAGGAAATGTTTCTGGAAGCTTTTTTAGAATATCAAAAAGTATTTGCTCTTTGTGAGTGCAGCGATATTTTTTCAAGATAAAAATTAATTTCAACTTTTGATACATTATTTTTAAAACGTTAAGAAACAAACCACAGAAATGAAGGACTTTTAAAGTTAAACAATTATTCATTTTGCAGCAGATAATTTTCAAGGGTTACAGAATGTTCCCGAATCTAAAGGAAAATCTTTCTTCTTAGCATATCCTAGGAAAATTCTTAGCTTAAAATAAAAGCATATAGATTAACAGCAAGGTTTGACTAGAATGAAATTTTACATTGACGAGGAAATTTTTGAAGAAATATTCATAAAGTCTAAAGGGATTTAATTTAAGGAATTTTCTATGAGACTTCAGTAAAAAAAACTGAACAAAAGTACAAATTTTAGAATAATTCTTTCTTTAATCAAAATAGAAAAGCCTTGCTGTTATTGCACCAAGATACTTCCGGTACGTGGTCTACAGTTGGATTCTACCCATTAAATGGAAGAAGCCGCGGGGGTGAGAATCTTCTTAATAGAACCAGGGATCAAACAGAAGATCTCCTAACAAATGACCTGCCACCCCTAGAGGTATCATTTCACTTGGAGGATATTGCAACCACGACCTATTTAGGAGGCCCAGTCATCTTTAGATCTTCGGTTAAGTCAAATTCAGTCACATTTATAATGTGCATTATAAGTGTGATGTTAACCAACAATTGTCACTTATGTGACATGTGTATAGAGTTCACTATCAATGAAATTGAATCAAGGAAAGATATTGATCAAAAAGCAATCACTCAGACTGAATGAAACTATGATCCTTACACAAAAGAAAATCCAGAAACTGAAACTGGTCCACAAGTTATTTCGTATTCAGAAAAAACATAACCGTGGCAGATTGATTAATAAGTTAAGGTATCTTTCTACTTTGTGGTGCTGTATTTGTCGAGTGAGGCATTTGGTAGTTTTTGGGCTTTCTTTTTTCGAGATATATTATCGAAAAAAACGCACTATATCAAAATTCAATATGCGGAAAGTTCAGCAAAAACATTTCTGCAACAGTTATGAATCTTAGTCTACCCACAAATCAGCATCAATTAATGGCTGAAACAAATTATGGTAACGATAGAATGAAAATCTCAAGTATCTACTCTGAAAAGATAAATCTTAATCTTTTTAATAAAATCTTCTCCTGTATAACTAAAATTTTCGAGGAATTAATGAAAAATTCAGAAACGGTTCAGGATAAATAATGTTTCTTGAAACAATCTGTAATTAGCGTCGTTACGCCAGACAATAGATTCTCTGGCTGACAGTAATTGTATTCTTCCTTCTATGGTTATTAGAAGAATCATATCTATTATAAGGCTGCTGCTTATCTCTGATAATTTTGGTAACTCTATTACATTAAATAGACCTGTTAAGTAATAGTATTTTAGCCAAAACCAGTTTCCAATGATATTAATCTATAGTTCGATAGTAATGGGAAAAACTGAAACCTGATACATCCTCAATTGCTTGAGAAGAGTTAATTTTTCCTAATAAGTCCACAATAAACTTCTTTGTAATTATTATGCAAATTTCAAGACGCTTTTTAAACATTATGTTTATTAAAATCCTTGGCGAATAATGTCTGAAATTACAAGGATGTCCTTTATTAATCTACAGTCAAAAATAATTAACCGCTGGTTTTTTTGTTGCAGTTTTAAGACGATAATATTCAAATATGCAAATGACATATGGTTTTATCCTACATCGTGCTTTTCTGGTTTTATTTGTATATTATTAACAAGTTAACTTAATATTCTGGGATTCTTTATATATTTAAAATAATTTAGCAGAATTTTCTTCATTCGAATTATATTTATTTACTTGAAAAATAGTTATAACTCAAATAAATAGTATTAAAATTCAAAAATAGCTAATAACTTTGGAAGGGTAAGATTTTGAAGGTGATTTAAAAGCATTTCTTACAGTCATAGTATTATTATAGATGAAATGTATCAATACAAGAGAGCGATGATGAAGAAAAGGAAAATGATCAGAAACATAATTTATTTTTATAATTTTTATTTTAGACTGAAATAAAGTTTTCCTTACCTTTTGATTATAAAATATTATATATTTTGAAATTATATATTATGAAATATGTTCTATATACGTATATACTGAAAAAATATGTATTTTTTGAATGAATTTTTATAAGCTGGAAAAGTATCTATATATATATAAATTTCAATAAAACAAAAATTTAGTAACAAATGTTAGTTAATGACACAAAACAAATAATGTGATTGTTTTCTTCGATTTTTAAAAAAAATCGCATATTCTTTCTACAAAATTGGAATTCGATTTAAATAATCATATTTATCGTCAAAATAGTTTTTGAAGAAACCTTACGACAGAACATGTGCTCCTAATTAAATTATATAAATTTCAGCGAACTTTTTCTTAAAAAATTTCATTAGTAGTTTAGAAATCCTTAATATTTGCTGATCATGTAAAATATATTCTAGATATGATTATAATAACATTCTAATAACTATCAAAATTAAAAAAAACATTTTGATTAAACTTGCCTTCATCGATGTATGAGAGAATGTTAAGGGGAAATAAATAAATTCTTATTCCGAATGTTTCCATGCAGGTTCTCAAAGATGTACTATTATACATTTTGGTTTTCACAGTTTGATACAGATTAATATGTTTTGTATATTAGACATGTTTTTTCTATTTTTCAATACTGATCTGGCTGAATAAGGTTAATGAAGGATTTGTTACTAAAACTTTTCTCCCTGCGAATGTTTCAACAAAAAATATTCCTTTACAAGTAAAGCGATATTTAAAAGGAAAAATCGCATTGGCTAACTAGCAAGCAGGAGTTTTTCAATCAAATCATCCTAATTATTGTAATCCAAATACCTAAAAACATAACAAAATCATCTTTTACTGAATACAAATCATAAATTTTTCAACAAGATGTAAACGAAACTACAAAGGACCTCATTTGTTGATTTAATGAAAAACAGCTGTTTCAATTAGATTACCGTAAATATTGTAAGACAGATAAACAAAGAATAACATAATAAATAAGGAATAATATATGAATTCTAAACAAGATCACTCTAAATATTAAAAAATAAAAATATTCATTTGTGAATATAAAATAAGAATTTGTCAATTAAATCACCTTTATTATTACATAGCAAGAAGAACCGATTTCAAGTTTATGTTTTGTTAAATAATCTTATGTTTAGTATTAAAGTTCCAAGATTATGTTTAGCAGAAAGTAAATTTCAAAGCTTTTGTAACCGCGATGTTTTATCTGAGTTTAATAAAATTTTAAAACACTGTTAAGTCAGATGGTACACATTATTTTTAACATCATCTCTATAACATCAAATGCTATTTTGCATTCAGAATGGATATGTTCTTCTTTTCCTTTTGATTCTAAGATAGATTTTATTGTTTTTCTGACGAAATTCTACCTTCAAATAGGACACTTTAAGCAAAGCACAAGGCTGTAGTAACTTGCTTAAGAGAAACTTAGTGATTTTGTGGCTCAAAGAGAGATGTTTCTAGCAATAAAATAGATGATCCGTTAGAAAAAGAAAGAATCAATGAAAATACATTGATAAATACACGTGACAGTTACAAAAGGTCATGGTTTGACAAGGCAGATAGGTCATCCAGTAAGGTCGCACGGATTCATTAAAAGAAAATGAGAAGTGATGCAACTTTAGAAACACTTCTAGAAGGTTGTAAACTACAATTACGGACCTAGATGAAGGACTGGAAAAACATCTTTAAAGTTCATTGGGATTATTTTTGTTGTCGGAGAATACAAAACTGTAGTATTTGAAATTGTAAAGAATTTAAAACATGAAATTTTAACAAAGCTTAAGCATGAAAACGAAAGCATTTTTAATAAAAAATATTTCAGAGAGTACTAATTTAGATTAATCTCTTTATATATCAGAGGAAAAGGTATTGTAAGGTGAGTCCTAACCTTATAATATATACCTTTCTCTAATGTTTTATTTTAAAGTATTTTGTTTTTAGATACTATTACAGAGAGAGACAGAATATAAATAAGGAGCAAATTTACAGGAAAAGGTAAAAGTATTGGAGAAAATAGACACATATTTTTAGTCTTTCGTTATTATTAATTAATCAATTTTTAATGCGTATTCATTTTAGTTTGCAATTCTAATTAATTTCAGTATATATAGTTTACATATACAAATTATAAAATTTAAGGCAATTAATTTCTCTTTTAAGATCACAAAATTTTTCTAATGAATATCATTTTATAACCTAGTTTATAAGCTTAAATATAATTTGCATCATGATGTGAATTAAATACTGCAAAATACTTTTAATGGCAGTGAGTGTTAAGTAAAATTATTTATATAAGCAAGTTTGAAAAAAATTCACTGGTTTCTTTTTGTTATTTCAGTTAATTAGGAATTTGTTGGATTATTTAAGACTCAAACAATATTTGCATGATGTTAGATAACTGCTTTTGTAATCAGAAACAGTTTTATATTATATCATTTATGTTAATATATTCAATGAGAGAGAGAGAGAAAAGGAAATCCTTAGATGCGAAATTTTGAAATTACCCATTTAAAAATATGAATAGCTTCGAATTTTGTGGAACAAAAAAAATTTAGGTTGAAACAGTATAAAACAAGAAATTCTGATTTGCTTAGTTCTATTTTAAATTAGAAATAAATTAAATATAATTCCAATTTTGAAGATTCCTTAAAAATAATTAGCTTGGATTTTAAGTTAAATTGGAAGTAAATTCTATATTGAAAAAAAGATAAGTAATGAAGATATTAGGGAATCGCAAAAAATAAAAAAAAACCCACAATTCAATAACAAAACTTGAAAATAGTGTGAAATGATTTAAATTAAATAATGCGAAATACTTCTATAATGGCGCTAAGTGTTCATTAGATAAGCAATTTTGATATAAATTCAAAGGTTCATTTTTGTTATTTCAATTTCCATCATTAAAGAGGAAAAGAGAAAGAGAGTTTATTTTTAATTATCACATGTATTTTCCCTTTATGTTTTAATTTTAGACATCTGAAAGGAAAAACATCTGCTTTATCTACTCCTAATGGAACGAAGCAGAGAAAACGCTTGCACTGTTTATACATTTTATATTAAAATTCTGTAGAGAAACAAAGATACCATTAATTATCTTTCTAAATAAATAAAAGAAAAGAAAATATATATAGTAATTATTAGCCTTTTCTACATTCGTTACTATTCTTTAACAGTTGAAAAAATTATATTGTGCTTTAATTCTCATTTTAGTCAGGATGATTTCATCTGAACTACATTTTGAAAAATTATCAAATTAAAAGTTTGAAAGCTAGAGACGTTATTTATTTTTCTTTGAAAGGGAAACAAAACATTTATTGATATCTAAGCAATTTAAATAAATGCACAGAACGAACACACACACACACACACACACACATATATATATATATATATATATA
>JAPDSC010038267.1:621299-653137 GCA_026290005.1 Latrodectus geometricus
CACACACACACATATATATATATATATATATATATGTGTGTGTGTGTGTGTGTGTGTGTGTGTGTTCTGTTATGTGGTTTCTCCGAAAAATATTCAGATGATATAGCATTTAAACTGCTTCACACTTTCGCAAAATTAAAAAACATTTTTATTTTATCACTTCCAAATTCGCAACAAACACGTTAGAGCTATTGAACAAAAATAAACGCACCACCCATGAGAAAACTGTCTATGGGAAACCCATGGAACATTGAGTCTGTCAGTTACAGTAGAAAAGAAACATTTAAAAACATTTAAGAAAATGTTTTTATTTAAGTTTTTATGTGCATATGTGAGAATTTCTATGTAATAATTTGTCAAAAATAAACTTTTCAAAAATATACACTACATAAATTCATTAAAATGATAAGTTTTTTTGAAATTAAAAAAGCTCAAAAAATAAAAAAAATGAAAAAAATCAGATAAAAAAATTTGAAAAAATAAAAAATATATCCTGAAATAATTTCTTTATTTTTCATTTTATTAACTAAATTTTTGTTTAACATACTTCATATAAATTTATTTAAAAAATAATTTTCAAAAATTAAAACAAAATTTTTCGAAAAAGGTATTTTTATCAAGCAATGAGTATTTGAATATTCATATTATAGTTATGACACATTTTTTTAAATTTATTGATTACAAATTTATTTCTTGTAGTCTGGGATGACATCTATGAAACAGAAAAAAAAAGGATTTTATTTCCAATTGAATCCATTGAATATAATTGAAATGATTCATTTGTTAAGAGGAAAGTTTAGTTTGTTTGACTTTCCTCTATTTTTTTAGCAGCAAGATTAAATTTGTGATGAAAGCAAATAAGTTTTTCCTGATAATAATGCGCATAATAATGAAGGAAATTATGCGCGTGTTTTCAAATCTATCTTCTCTTTTTTTTTTTTTTTTTTTTTTTTTTTTTTTACATCAGCGATTATTATAATGAGGGTGAAAAATATATTCATTCATATCAACTCCAAATCATTTTAAAGTTTGCCGATAATCACAAGAATAAATTAACCCCTATTTTTATTTTATTTGTTATTCCCACATCACTTCTTTTCAACCATTATTCGAAAACTCATTTCCCGCCAAATGAAGCAATTCTTACAGAAACAAAAATATCGAATACTTCTAATCTCTCTTCAGATATTCTATATAATGATTATATGATTATTTAAAAAAACCCTGACTCGACAATTTATAATGTATATATATATATATATAAAGAGAGACATGGAAAAAGCGAGAATAGCAAAACAATATTTAGGAGGCATCTACCGTGACAGATGCTATAATTTAACTTAAGCTTACGTAGTAAAATAAAGTGGATAAAATTTTCTGGTTGGCCCAAAACAGAAAATACATTCAGCAAATAATAATCACACTTAAATTTTGTTTCGATTTGGTAACCATACAATTTGTATAAACATCAAAGCAAATTTTCGTTAATGTTTCGTATTTTATTTACTACGCTGGTTAAACACAAAAAAGGTTTAATTTTATTGAAAGAAAATTGTGGTGAAAGTGTAGCTAAAATTTTAAACCTTTTGTCAAAGTAATCGTATACATTATTTATTTTGGTAACAAATATCAAAATTAACTGCCTTTTGAACGAAAAATGTAATTTTTTTTTATATATTATAATACTAAAAATTAAGTGTATTAAATTTATTTTAAAATGTTGAATTATCAATAATATATTTATAATTGTATGTAAGTTTAATCAAAATCAGTATCTATGTAAAATGCATGATTAATTCATTTTCTGACACTAAAAAGACAAATTCAATTTTGTCATATATGATTATGATCCAAAATCAAGCTTTGAGTAAGAGCTGATCAAAATTGGGATAAAGAAAATAAATCACTCAGCGCAAAATTATTAAAACCTGAACAATTTTTTTAGTAATAAATATAAAATTTATTCATCACATTATACATTATTTAGGGAAATATCTCAAAATTTGAGAAATGTCACTTCATTTTGTGATGGATTGCATTTTTCAATTTTCATTTTTTAATAAGGAAATTTTCCCTTTAATTGATAAAAACCCATTACTTTTAAGGAAGTATGAAGTTCTAAATTATTCTTTTTCAGTTTTACTACTGTCTTAACTGTAAAAATACAATAGAAAAGATAAAAAACAAATAGAATAGAAAATTATTTCTTCAATAATAAATGTAAAGAGAATCTTTTCATTCAAAATGATTCATTTTTTTATAGTCACTATAATATTCAGATAAAAACAAATCAGAATTATGCCATTAGAGTTTGTTTCAATTAAATTTTATTAAAAAAATATTCTTTTAAAATTATAATAAAAAATCTTATTTGCAGTTTTGTAAGTTCGTGGATTTTATAAGATAGAAAATAATGTCAAAACATTGATTGTATAGAATTATGAATTGAAGAACTTTGCAAGATTTCTTGTAATCAATTGAAGAACTTTATACAAGTTAATATTTAAATTAGATATATTTACTTTTATTTAATCTTACACATAAACTGTAAGAGAAACATAAAAAATTTATTATCTTTTTGCAAATGTTTATATTCGTAATATATTTATAGTGCTGATTCCTTATATTTGTGAATTACTTCCTAGAAATTAAAAAAAATAAATTACTAATTATATATATATATATTATTATTATTATTATTGTTGTTATTATTAATATAATGTTAGTTTAAAATAGTTGTTTTAAGAAATTTATATTTCCAGCAAAAGAAACAATTCTTAAAAAATAATTTATCAATGTTTACAATTTATACGAATTTCTAAAAATTATGCTTAGAATATGCAATATGCTTCGCATTTATTTTAAGTAAATTAGTAAGCTGGTTAAGATAGTTAAGTTCTAATGAAAATAATGATTTTTTATCTAATATATTTAATTAATAATTTTTAGTTTCTTTGAATAAGTTATCAAATGAAATTACATTTTTGAGTAATTAAAAAAGATGTTCTATTTTAAAATTTAATGACTTATATTATTGATATATATTGTCATTTTATTTTAAAAATAATTTACTGGTAATTATCAAGTGGCATAAAATACATTTCAGGAGTGTAAGGAGATTAAGATATAATTTTTAAGATATAAGTAATCCCAATAAGTAAAATTTAATGAACTTTAAAAAATATTAAATTTCGATACTTATTTTTATAATCAAAAATAAAGACATCAGTATTATATCTAATTAAAGAAAAGTTTATAAAACTATATCAAAAGTAGACGTTTAAATGTAGAAAAAGAATTTCAAACAAAAAATCATAAGAGTTTAAATGAAAAAATAATTAATCGTTAAAATAATCTTTTTAAGTCTCATGTGGTTTCTGTTTATTTGAATTAATCGTGTATAATTTCTTATTTATTATTTTCAAAAGTATAGCTGTAATTAATTTTAGTCAATAAAACATTATTGCAGTTAAAAAGTGTCAAATTTTTGTAAGAATATACTTTTATTAATAAAAAAGGTGGTAGATATTTAAAAAAATTAGCACACATATATTAAATTTTTATAGTTAAAATTTCAAAAAGTTTAAAATAATTTTGAATGTGAAATATAATTAATTTCACCGTAATATATATTATTTTAGAACCAATTTTGTCAAACCTTTGCAGCATTAATGAAGAACAAATGATAATTCCAGTTGAAAAAAATGATAATTTTTGTAAAAATAATTTTGAGCTAAAATTATTTTTTTAATAGAACATCGATGCTTTTTAATACGAAATGGACAAAATTGTACAACAGTAAATTGTCAAATTACAATTTTTAGAAAAAGCAGTATGTAAAATAAAACGTGAAATTATTAATTTTAGAAAAAATAGATTTTAGTTGTAATAAATAACACGAAACTTTTAAAATCTAAAAATGTATGCTTGGTTTAGTACAGCTTAATTCACAATTAAAATTGTTTTTGTGTTAGAGAGTATACCACTTTACAACAAATAAAAACATCTCAAAATTTGAAAATCAGTGCTTGATCATTAAATGCTTAATTGGTTATATATTTATTTGATTGCACTTTAAACTATTTTTAAATTTAAAATTATCAACTGATTCAAAGAAAATGCTATCATTTAAATGCAAATTTTAAATTTTGAATCTATATATAAAGACGATAAAAATTATTTGTATTGCCTTTTATTAAAGCTAGTAATCATTAAAAAATTTTCAACTACCTAATCCCATTCGCACTAAATCAAAAATTATGTCTGAATTTACTATTTTCCGATTTAATAAAAGCATACTAAAATCTGAGTAAACATTCAGAATTTAGAAGGATTTTGACATTAATATTTAACCAGATATGTCAGATTTATCACAGAATGAAAGTAATAAAGAAGCTATTACTACTATTGAAAGTGTCAGGCTTATAAATACCACTTACCTCCAGACTCGGTAGTCCTCATGTCGGTTGTATTCCTGACATGAAGTGTCCAACGGAAAGAAGCTTCTTGGACAAGACCTGAACTGAAAATGATAATCACAGTTAAGGAAAACGAGTTTTCTTCTCGATGACCTTTTTGGCGATCTTATAGTCTACCTTGCATAGAAAAATGCTTTCTCTCTTATAAGATGTGGCAACTTACGTGCATGAAGCGTAAAATTACGGGAATCTGGTGTCAAATTACGGGTAAAGTGCTTTCTCCCATGATTTATTAACATTTTCCAATGGGATGAGATTTGATAACACTCATTTATTAAGAAGAATTAATCAAAAATTTGAATTGCATTCTAACCTACAACTATAAACGTGTCATTTTTTTAAACTCACTTCATACATTCTTTTTGTAAAAATAGTTGGGAAAATATGACACATTTTATTTTTATCATTATCAAGAGATCATCGTTTTCATCTCTTTAGATACAAGAGCGCTAAATTCTGTTAAATGTTATTCTTTTTTTAACCTAGTTTTATCGTAATGAAAATTTTAGATAAAGAGTAATTTAAGATCTTATACAATCACAAATTTTATCAGTATTCATCACATACTTGACTTAACATGTTATTTTGAAACATAAACTTATAATCTTTCATTCATTAAATGTTTTTGAATCTTTTTCAAGTCCAAGGAACAATATGCTTTTTTTTTTTTATCCAGATATGTCAGATAATGTAATATCAAAATTGTATATTTTCTACTGTTAAATCGATAATCTAAATTTTATTAATTATTTTTTAAAATAACTTTATTCAAAATTTTATGTACTAGTTTCTCAAAGACCCAGGTAGCATTCGATGAATCATTAATAATTTACTAAAGTAAACATTAAGTTATATTCTACCAAAGACAAGAAACTGCAGAACTATTTTAAATTCTTACGTAGTATAATTTACTGAAAAATATAAGTTTGTTTCAGTAATTGTAATTGTTTCTTAACAAAAATTTCATACTTTGGACTATCGAAAGGTGCCAAAGTAAGTATTCTTTGAATGTTAAGATTATTACTATTGTTCACAATATCGATTGTAACGATTACAATCGATATTATGAAGTTTAATTCTCATCAATTATCTCATCAAATTTAATTAAATACTACAAATACTGAATAAAAAATAAAAAAGACGTGCAAAAACAATACAATGACACGTGTTAAAATAAATAGTTTTGAATTTTTAATTAATATATTTGTAATAATGTTTGATAAATCTAGATATATAATGTAGAAAGTATTTTCATATTTTATTTAGAATGCGGTTTATGATCTAATAGGCAATGAAAGTTTAAATGCAATATTTAATATGCAATGGAAGTTTAAATGCAATATCTAATATTGAATGGAAGTTTAAATGCCATACAAAAATTTTAAGTTGTTAGATTATTTATTATACTGAATCAATTTAAGAGTTTTTTTTAACAATAATTGTTATCCATTAATGATGAATATTCAATGATAAAAAAACACTCTATTTTTAACGGGAAATACTTTGAAATAAGTAACTAATTTATTTACTAAATGTATGAAAAATAATTTGGAATACTTTATAAGTTTAAGAAATAAAATGTTTTATTAATGAATTAGTTTTTTCTGTGTATAAATTTAAAATTAGAGTGAACTTAAATTTCAAGAAAAAATTAGACCTATGGCCTCTATTATTTCAAATTTAACAATCTGTTGCTATAATTAAGGGATTTTTAATTTTGTCACAAAAAACATTAGCTGAATATAGAAAAATGCATGTAAAATAATAGGATAAATTGAGATTTATATACAGCTGGGGATTTTTTCACTGGATACGACTTATAAAATATCTGTTTTTGATTCCCTTTTTTGTTTTACATTTTTATTTTACCTTTTATTACAAGTTTTAATGTTAAAATGAAAAAAAACCACATTTTTACAAAGTCGTTTTGATTTTTATGAAAAATTCTAATTTTAAATAAGAATAACTTTATAAAACTCTTAAGCTAATAATTTGCAAAATAAAAGTTTAACCATGAAAAATATTTAAAATTAAAACTTGAATTAGTATTTGAACTAAAACTATCACTAAACTTGTAAAAAAAGTTCAGTTTACTTTTAGTGATTTTTCTCTCTGATTTTGCCATACATTCCTTGAAGAAATTTGTTGGGGGTTTTGTTTAAAATACAATCTTAATACTAATTAACTTATAATGCATATAAAAATCGTCAAGTATTTATTTAAATAATCGTTCAGTAAAATATTATCTCACCTTTTAAATTTGGAATGATGGCAACAGTTGTGTCGTCATAAAGAGATGCTGAGGTAAGTGGTTATGTTCTGCAAAACGAAAGGACTTGCTGTGTCCCAAGTGGTAAAATTTAGAAGTGAGAGGCGTTACCTTGAAAACCAAACGAGATGGGGAAAATCAATAACAAAGTTGAATAACCGCAGTGATTTAGTACAAGACGAAACATTACCTACAAGCATGCGAACATAAGAAAAGAAGCATGGATTTCGTATCATTTTTGACACACTTAATGACGATAAAAGTAATCCAAAAATTTCCCGATTCTTACATTTTATTTTTAATATTGATGGCAATTTATCAAAATAATATGATAATTGTGATATTAGCGTGTATGGCTGTCATCTGTTTTTCTTTTTTTTAAAACACAAATAATATTCTAAAATCCCAGTAATAAAGCAAAAAATAATCGAAGCTCTCATGTAAATTTGTAAGAAATAGCCTATTATCAGTTTCTCTTAAGCAGTTTAACGAGTTTTGTAAAACCGTTGACGAAATGCATGATTTTTCTAAATGCTGTAGTAGTTTTTAACCGAAAATTTAAATAAACACTAAAAAAAGTTCAGTTTATTTCTATTTAAACTTTTGTGAGTTTGTTTCGATTGTATTTTTTATAAATATTTATTTGTGCAAGCATTTTTCATTTAGATTGGTTTGATGTTTTAAGATTATGAAATTTGCTACAAGAAGGTTAATCATTGGTCATTGAATGTTTATTTTATATAGTTAATAAAACACAACGCGCAATCTGAATTTTAACATTTTATTAAAATGTATAAAAAATAGTGAAACAAAAATGTGCATGACGTAAGCTTCAAGTCAATTAGATCTCCTGTAATGGAAAGATCTTCAAATATTTGAACACATTTGCATAGTATTAAAAAACTGAGAACATATTTGTACGTATACAAAGATTTCCATAAAACACGAAATTACACAAAATTAAAAAAAACAGTAAAGTAATTCCATTTGACACAGATAACATTGCAACATAAATGTGTATTCCATTCAAATATATCTTATTAACAAAGTGTATTTTACTATTTAAAAGTTTTTGTACAAGCAAATATAAATTATTTGTGTGGTAGAATATTATACAAAGTAGCTCAAAATCAAAATTAAAAATTAAGGAATATATTTACTTTTAAAATACTTTTCATAAATTTTTTATAAAATAATTAAAAATTAAGCGTATTTTAATAAACTCGCTACGTGTAATTTTCTTTACAAAACAATTTTTTAAAATTCTGCATTAATTGAAAAAGACATTTTTAAAAAAACAGTTGAATAAAATGGTTTTTATACTGTTTAGTTATGAGACAACAGGAGAAACTAGAAGAAAGGGATTTATATAATCAAAGACCTACACATAATCAGAAATATACATTTCTAAATGAAAAATTTATCAATACATTCTAAAAGGATATTTTTAATTCTTTGACTAACAATTATTGATATTTTTAGAATTTGCTCACACAATTACTGCATATTATTTAATTAGATACAGTGTACAAAAATTTAATATTTAATGTATTTTATATTAATTAAATTATATCATAAATTAAAATTAAATATAAATTAAATTTATAAATGTCAAAACTGTATATCAAGATGACGATCTTTATAAAATTTAATAGATAAAAAGGATAATAATAGTCTGAAATATAAGTTGATAATTTCAAATTTTTATAGAAAAGAATTCGTGAAATCCCCGTCTGTCCACCTTTAAATCTTTTTACTTTCCTCGTGTTTGTATTCTTTCCCAAATATTTTCTGTCTTTCAGTATTATCTATTGTTTCATAATTAAATTACTCATCATAAAACATATAGAATTAAGTAATGCATATAATCATTTTTATAATCAACATTTATTTATTATCGATGATATATTATTTATTATCTATTAGAGAGGGTTAATTTTGAGTTCAATTACAAAGAAATATGTTTATTATTGAAAAATTTGGGATTGTTATTTTGAATTTTATTTTAAATTTACAGCTATTCCTTTCTTAATAAGCAGACTTGTTAGGATGAAATCAGTTTTATTACATATATGCAATCGTTACATTATCTGGAATCGTAAGTGGAATTAATTGATTGAAAATATCTTTATTTAGTAAATTCAAATATAAAATTGGATAAGATTTATAATAAAACACAGATATGCATTATTATAATCATTAACTAATAAAATGTATTGAGCTACAATCTGATATAGCTAAATGGAAATTGATATTTTCCCAAGAGAGTACGAAAAATAGCTTAATATTTATAGAAATAATGAAGCTCAATTTCTTGAAACTCTCAGAAAGAAACTATTGATTTTTCTATTATCAAAGAACCTTTTCCACTAGATAGAAAAAAATTATTGTTGCTTTTAGCATAGCACCATTTCCACTACAAATCAACAGTTGATTGTTTCTCAAATCCTAATTCGTAATTTAAGGGATATGATTTTACGATCCTGCAACAACAATTACGTGGATGAAGAACGGCCACAAATCCAATTCTGACCAGTAGAAATTATCTTTAAATTGTGAATATTTAAATGTTTAAATTGATCAGTGTTTATTCAATATGAAAATAGTAATTAGGTGGTATTAAGAAAAGTGATGATATATATAAATTATACTTCTTAAAATTATTAAAAAATGGAAATGAAATTAATAAAATAAATATTGTTAACAATGGTGTCAACTCAGATTGGCTTGTTCAAAAGAACGAAATCGTACATAGATTCGGGAATCAGGACAGAATTGTTGAACTTTTCTCACTTTGAAAGAGAGAAAAATGTTAAAGAAAAGTTATCAAGATTGTTTCTCTAAAATCTCTTGTTGCTGTATTGGAAGCTCTAAATTGCTATTTTCATCTTTTTTAGGATCTTCTTCACCGTTTGTTTCATCATCTACTGTAATAACCATGGAAAAACAAACACCTCTTCCTTCGTCTTTCAAAGTCGTGAAGAAAACGATGAAAGCTAAAACCAGTGACCATTCTGACACAGAACTGATGAGATAAGACATGTTGTACTGTAAGAATAAAAAAAAAATGCCATAATATATGTTGAATGTAATCAATTATAGTTAATCAGATTAAGTATTATATGTATTTCTACTTTGTCACTACAATTTAAAAAATGTTCATTGTATATTAGCACATAAATTATATTTTTGAATTTTTTAGTTCATATTTCGAAAAATTTAACTGAGAGAAATTTGCATATATTTATAACGTGTCATGTTCTATATCGATATATTCAATTTAAAAATTTTGAATTATACACAAAATCATTTGTTTAAAATTAGCAAGTATGAAATGGATTATATATCTATTTTTAAGATACCAGATTTTGAAAGTGAATAGAAATTAGGTAAAGGTAATTTACTTTTATTACTTATACATTTTATTTTGACAACTTGAGAAGACTATAAGCCTAAAAAGTTTTCACACAAAAATTTCCAAATTTCCAAGTGTTAAAAGTATATGTATCAAAATTATTTGTACATTTAACAAACAAATAGTGCTGACTCAAATATGATCGATAGTAATTCTCGAATATGATCGATAATGCCTCGAATATAATCGATTGATACCTCAAATATAATTGACTGATACCTCAAATATAATCGACTGATATCTCGAGTATAATCGATTACAAACTTATTTTTACAAATAAAATAAACCAATAAAAATCTTCTGAGATATTTAAAGCACAAGATCTTATAGTACTATATCAAGATCAAGAATAATATTTTAACTTACATAAGTATTGTTTTAGTTGTAAGAGATATGTGATTTTATAAAAAATACCTCGGATATAATCGATTTTATGCTTATTTTTATAAAGAAAATAAACTAATAAAATTAATATTTTTAGGAGATGAGTCAACTGAATATTATCTACAGCAAAATGTATCATTTGAAGCCATATTTTGGAATCAGTGAATAATTATGAAGGTTTTAGAAAATTGATAAACAGTAAAAGCAAATACTGATCATAGCTTAGTTATTGGACCATACTTTTTGGAGGGGAAAGTTGCTAGATTGATTTGATTCACCACTAAATAAGATGTTTCACATTCTATTACTTGAGAATGTCAGGGTTTCCTCCCTTGTGACCCATGAATACAAATTAGAATTGGTAAAATCTCCTCATGAAAAATATAAATAAGCAAGTAAATTCTTATAAGAGTCTTGCAACAGTTTTAAGCTGATAGGTCATCCATTACGAGAAATTAGAACATTAAAACCAGTCTTTAAAACTCTAGTTTTTTTTTAAATCTATATAAATAAGTTTATATAGATTTCAAAGAAACAAGTTTTAAAGACTAATATAAATAAATAAGTTTTATTTTATAATTTTCTTGAAGTATAGTGTATCTGATGTCATCAATGGTAGTTGAATGTAATTATGCTTTAACTTTTAGTACAAAACTGCAAAAATTTTTTGTCTGTTGATTTCAAATTACTATGATAACAGTTGATAATTATTGTCCAAAATAATCTCAAACATTCATATAACAGCTTACTATAAATAGACGTTTCTTAGAAAACCTAAATCAGTTGGCTAAGAACTACTGATTTAGGTTTTCTAATTACTACTAAAAAGGCTACTGTATTAGTGAAATCTGTTTATTATTATCATATTATGTACTCTAGCAGAATCAAAAATATCTAGAATAATCCATTCTAAAGAGGTTTATTGTGACCTAATGGAAAGACGTGTTCTTCGAAGTATAAGGTACTAGGTTCGAATCTGAATAAGGGGAGATGCGAATTGCTTTTCTCCTTTCTTCGTCAATATCTATTGGGGTGGATGCTTGCTGATTTTTCGAATTACAGCTTTATCATAAATGAATACGACCCACTAACGTAAAATAATCCTTCAGAAAGTAAGGGAAAATCCTTAGAAAAGATTTCAAGATCTATCTTACTTACCATCTTGTGTCAAATTATCCTTTCCAGATTTTCTATTATCAGAAAAGTTGTAAATTGTTTGCACGCATATCCTTATAACTTTTCCCTTCTTTTTCTTATTGTTTTAAAATACATTTAATTAAGTGTATTTAATAATAATTTGATATTAATTTTTTATGTTAATTTTATATAAAATATTATTAATAATTTTTTATAAAAATATTTAAAAATTTAATAAATAAAAAAAATTTAAAACAAAATAATTTTAAATGATATTAAAATATCGTGCAAAGGGTATGTTCTTGAAATTTAAATAATTTAATTTTTTATTTGATTTTAAGCAACTTTAACGATGCGGTTGTAACTATAAAAATGATTTAATCGTGAAAGTTACATAATTTAGCTTTTAGTATATATTTTAAGTTGAAAGTTACATATAATTTAGTTTTTAGTATATATTTTTTTTGATTAAAGTTTTAACTGTGTATTTTCCGATTTAATTACTTAATGTTCTAGAGTTAAAGTTTATTTTTATGTGGTTTTAAAAATAATTACTTTTTTTATTCTATTTTTCTTTCAATAAAAAAATAGGATAAACCATGAACAAAAGGTATGCAAATTACATATTTGTATCTAATTTCAAAACATGTTATAACTACACGCATAATAATTACTTGACATAGTGTAATCTAAATTAATTTCTAGTGGCAATAGAAAAACCGAAATTTACTAAATACTTTTTGACCTTCAATTAAAAATATAAGAGATAAATTGCTTCCAGTCAAAAAAAATATTTTTCTAGTTTCAAGATGTTTTTATCTATTTCGGTCAATGCATTACCCTAGGCGGTAAAGGAAAACCTTGGGTGTTTGAGCGGTTGAAAAGCTTTAATTACTCGTTGAGTTATTTCATCTGATGATATCGGAAATAAAGTTTCCATTTAAAAAGTACTGATTTTAGAACACCAAATTTTTGTAATATCATTGGAATCGAATATAAATCTCTATAAATTTTACTATCTGGAATATCATGTTCAAGGCTGGAACACTTGCTTTTACTGAAGTTGAAGTGATAAGAAATGCATTAAACTATTGCAAAACTAGACTGCTATAATTAGAAAAATACCCTTTAATGACCTTGAGAATAAAGACGGATTTCAAAGCATCTTCTGGAATATGTGGTTTTCGATTTATAGATTTGGAAATTCCCAAATCACGAAATATATTTGAAATCAGGTGATTAAAAATGTAATATCTTTTTCTTAAATCGTTACTCACAAGAAACCAGATATTTTAATAAATATTTTTTTTTTAATAAAATTATCGTATTAACTTGGAACAGAATACAACTTTATACAAAATTTAATATTTTTAATTGATAGAATACTCACGAAAAAAAGTAAATCTTGTTAATAAATTTGAAAAATATAAATTTAATTTAATTTACACTGATTAGTTATCGAATGTTAATTGAACAATACCCACGGCATTGTCGCTTAGAAATATAACACGATTTAATTTCTACATAAATGATTAGAAATAACACTTCTTGAAGAAGACTCTAAGAACCAACATTAATGTTTGTCATTTTTTGATTTAGAATTCATTTGAATATCACTAAATATAAACTTTAAAGATTTTAAAGTATGATTTAGTGTAAATATTAACTCAAAAGATTGAAAATGTATGAGTGATAAAAATTTTTGGACTCTGAAACCAAAAAATGTTTAATCCCTAAAATGTAAAAATCATTAAATTTAAAAGTGATTTTGATCTTTTAATAACATTATTTTAACGATATTATCTTTATCCATTCTGAAACCAAAATGTTTAATCTCTAAAATGTACAAATCATTAAATTTAAAAGTGATTTTGATCTTTTAATAACATTATTTTAACGATAATTTGTTTTATTAAAATTGATATTTGACCTCAAACAAAAGTTTCTAATGTTAAATATAAGTGTAATTTTGTATTTTCATTTATATTTTGCTTTTATAAATTCATAAATTTAGCATTTTTAGATCCAGGAAAAAATGCTGAATATATTATTCAATTCCATAAAATATATTCCCAGAAATAAAACATGAAATATTCTCAATAAAATTTAGTTTGGATATAGTTGCTTGTTGGTAGTAGTTAGTATGTAATGGGACTCAAATTTGAAAATTTTTAAGGCTTTTACAGTTGTATTGTCAATTTATCCGAAATCATTTCTATTAGTTTGGATGTATTTTATGAAGTAATGTTTTCAATCATTATACTTACTGGAATAAAATCTGGCTCCACGACGCAACCCTTGAACAATTCTTTATATCCTGAAGGCCAAAAGGCATTATTAACTGTGTAGCCTTCTGTAGATATACATGAAGGAAAAGTACTAAAAGTAATTCCAATTCAAAGCATAAAAAATCAATAAAAGAAATTAGGGAAATTTCTAGGAGCTATATGTTGTAAAACATTTTATTTAAAATAATGCATGCATGAATTAAAATGAACTCATTATTAAGGTTCTAAAAAAAAATTTTAAAATATAACTCAACTTTCCGTCAAAACATTAAGCCATATTTCTAAAATTTTTCGAAACATAATATTAGGTTGGGGGAAAAGAAATCCATTATTTTTACGTGAACTTTTTGTAACTTCTTTCAGATTCGCTTTGTAAAAAGGTTTTAAACAGTTTTCATGTAAATTTTTAGGTTTTGTGCGAAGTTACGATTGTTGACATGCTGTCAAGTTTGATAATTTTCGATATTTTATAGACATTCTCGACGATGCTGTATCCATGCAAGGTGCAACTTTAGCATCCAAATACCCAAACGGAATCGACGAAACAAAAATTGTACGTAACTGGTTGTTACAGTCTTATCTAGGACGATAAACACCTTTCACAATTTTAGCCACCCGGCTATCTTTTTCGCCGTTACAAGAGAAAAACGAAAATGTATCGAATTTTCTGTTTGTTGTCTTCCATTTTTAAAACCTTGTACTCGTAACTGAATTAATCAAACAAAAAACCGCAAGAGGATATTTTAGTGTCAAATGTCACCTTTCCAACGAGCATAAATCTGAAATTGTTTGATAGGTACCTCACGAGATAGCGATCACTACAGACGTCTACCGAAAAAATAATGGATAACTTTTTCCCCAAACTAATAAAATCTACTTAACTATAAACCAATAATGTATATTTATATAACAAATGATCTAGAGTACTTTATGTGGTATTTATAATTTTAGTTGTTCTGCCAGAAACCATGTCATTTTCTTGATTTTGATGAACTAGTAAACTCGAAACTTTACAATTCACTAGTAGAACAGGTTGCAAAACAACAATATTTTGATAACTATTCAAAATTACAGCCATCAGAGAGCATCAAAAAGTAGAAAAATCTGCATCATGCATAAATTTTGGTAAGTTTACAAATGATTAGCATTTAATGAATGATATATCTTCATTATCTGCAATACCTCTAGAAGAGCTACATGAAAGGAGAACAGGTTTCTTCAAGGACTTTATTTGAATTTTCTTACTGATTTTTGTGGGAATCACCTAAGTATGGCTAAAAGGAAAATAAGATATCATTTGCGCCATTCTGAGTTTGACCAAAAAAAGAATATTTGCTTTAAAAAGAGATTGTAAAGTATCTGTCTGAGAAATTGGTGTTCGTATCAGAAATAATGAAGCCGTAATTATGTGGAAATTCATTTGATGAATGCTTGAAAGGTGAATTGATGAGCAAGATTTTACATGTTTGTAGCAAGTATCATTGAATTTTTGTTACATACATTTAAGATTTGTTTTTGGTTGAATTAATCCCCTTTTGGGCAGCAAGTGACCGTAGAATGACAAAAAAACTTCAAATCACGTTAAAATAAGATGTTTTTTCTTAATTTTCTGTAAATTTATATTAAAGTAAAAATGTTATTAAATTCTGTTTTTAAATATCACATGGATCCTGCGATGACCATATAGCTTATGTAAGCATATTACTTCCAAAAAGTAATTAAGAAACTATACAATGCAAAAAATCGATTGATACTGATCTATTTATTAAGTATTGATTTAGTAAAAACAGACTTAGTAAACAATGTTAATGAGGTGTAAGAGACCCTACATCAGTATACAATCTCACACCATCCATTTCATATGATGATCAACCACATAGAATCAAATAATTATCATTATTCCTCCAGAGCAGTTTCCAAGTCTATGAGAGCGGATGGAATGGGTAACATGTGAACACTTAGAATGGATGAAGATATAAAATATTTTCAATGAATTTAGGATGGACAATAGAATGCTCATTATCATGCTTTGAAAACATATTGGACCAACTACTTCAGAGCACAGTATTACAATGAGATCTACCAACTCATCCTGACACCGTATGACCGTCACAAAACCCTGAGCATGTGCATATTAATAAGAACATCTGCATATTGATAAGATATCTCAACAAGATTCCTACCTAGATCATGATATTTACACCTCAAAATGCGTGTTGTTCAGGGAAGCATTTCGTGTATCATGTGTTCTCAAGGGACACAATTTTTTGGCATTTGGAAAACAGCTCATTCTTATGTAACATTCTGTGCACACTCATTGAAAATATTATCTTACCAGCGCACTATAGAAGTAAAGACTTCAAGCATATGGAGATAGCTCTATTTGGTTGGTTTGAAATTATTGTCCTTTAGTGCCTCCAACAGTATGTCAGATTCTTCCATTTGCCTTCTGGACGCCATATAAATATATTTGTCTTGAAAATAAATCGTATAATCTTTATCCGCACTTATGTGCATCTCCTCTGACACTGTTTTCTTATATAATAGCAAATTTCTCCACATGAAATCATTGTTACCTAACTCATTTAAATACAGTTATCTTCCTTTGCAGTTTCTCCACTTCATTTATGCTTCCGAAAATAAATATTTCCATTTTTGATCTTAACTTTTGGACGTAAGTGCATATTATACGCATGACATGGATCAATCGCATAACGACATCAAGAAAAATAATAAAAAAGTAGGATCAGTTGCATAGTATTTGATCATATTTTTGCAACCCATTAATACATTATATAGCAAGACGAATCAGTTTAAACATTCACTATAGTCCGAATAAATGTAATGGCATGGTGAGAATTTACTTTTGCTTTATGCATTACAAATTGATAATGAATTTTATTCCCTCAAAACCTATTACGCGCTGCTAGCATACATGAGATGCTAGCATACTAGTGAGATATGGATCTGCAGATCCATATCTCACTGGTCTTCGACTATTTTATCTTAATTTACTTTGTTTTAAAATGGATTGGGTTTTACAGATGATTAGTAGTGTGGTCTCATTTAAAACGCAACAGTGAATAAATCAAATTGCATATAAAACTAAATTTCTTTATTTATTTTTTTGTCGTACCTCAAACATGTCTTATAGATATAAGACAAATAATTTGTATCGCATACATCACCTGTTGTCGTGCCAGTCTTAGCAGTCTATAGAAATTACAGTACTATATACCCTAAAATACATACACTTTTGTTTGTTGTTAATTTTTAACATTATATACTAAGTAAACAAGAATTTCTTGCCATTTTTAATGATCCAAAAGAACATGACCTATAGAAAATGTAACCTATTGTTAGTCCTCGAAGTAATCACCATTGGCATCGATCACCTTCTGCCAACTTGTCTCCAGATGTGCAATCCCCTTGGGATAAAAGTCAGAGGTTTTGGTCTCAAAGAAGTCCGTGAGTGCTTGGTGCAAGTCTGCTTCATTGGAGAAAGATTTTCCACGAAGATGATTGTCCAGGGAATGAAAGAGGTGGTAATCTAATATTGCAAGGACAGGTGAGTAAAGAAGATGGCACAAAATCTCCTAACCAAGTCCCTGTATGATATTCCTGCCCCCCCCCGCGTGACATACGGCCTCAATGTATCGGCCAAGAGCATTACAGCCTTGTGCTTAATCATTGCTAATTACTTCTGTTGCAATGTCTATTGTACACGCTCCAATTGCTACAAGTACAGGTCAGCAGTGACCGTTTGGCCCGTTGGCAGTAGCTCATAGTGAACTAACTGAAGACTAGTTCACCAGACGCAAAGCATAATCTTGTGGGTCATAGGTGGTCTTGCACCGTCTGGGGCAGCATTCTAGGGTGATAGTGCTGTTGCACTATCTTCAAACCCACAGCACTATCTTTAAATGCTTGACACATTCAGTGACTTAATGCAGCAGCTGATAAGACAACTTTGTTGTCATAATGCAAATAACACCGAATGAGCTCCTTCGACAACCCATTTCTCTTTGCTATTGTATGAGTTACGATTAATGAATGTGCTCAGTAGACGTTTTTTATAACGACTGATTTTTCTACTCTCCACTAACCGGTATCTACACTATGTCATTCACTAATTTGCATACTTATTCTTACTCCATTCAATGACAATGTAAAAACGGCAAAAACTTTCCTGTTTAACCTATACAAAACTCTTTTCACATTCAAATATGAAGTGCATGGCCTCTAATAGACATGGTGGCAGCACAAAATACTAATTATTTTGTGTTTTCTTACTCGAAAAGATTTTTAGTTATTTTACCATTGCCAGTTTGTGTTATTTCTCTGAAAGAACTGGCTCTGAAATGTTTTGTCTTTCTTTGATGCTTCATTCGATGAATCATTTTAGCTCTTTAGATTTATATTGTAGGATTAAATTAAAGCAAAAGTAAAATAAAAATTAATGAATAATAAAGTTATTTAGATACAATGTTTCCTTATATAAAGATATTTAATATTGTAAATAAATAAATAGTTTCACACAATTACACATTTCAACTTACATATATCCATTCACAATAGAAAATTTGATCAATGAATTTAAATCAGGTGAACATTTCTGTCTACTGTTACTTACAATAGTTTCAGCACTGGCAACCCTTTTTTATTATTATGGATCTTTCTAAAACCTGTCCAGAAATTCCTTTTTAATAGTTCAATGATTTTAGTTCCCATAAATTTTGAAATTCAGCATGTAGTTGGAGCTTAAAGAATTCACTGAAGGTTCTTGTGCGCTTACACCATCGGTGTAAGCTAATGATTGTTGTTGTTGTTGTCGTGTGCCAGCCAGGCTGGCAATATGGGGTGCGCTGCTCCACTTTTCCAACTGAACCATATTTGGTGTGGAGTCCGACTTCTTCAGTACACACATGCCATAGGTACCCGTTTATAGGGTAGGCAACCATTCACACATACACAACGAAAGGACAAAGACAAGAAAGAGAGAGAGAGAAAGTACATCCATGCCCGAGCCAGGATTCGAACACAGGTCCCACCCATCTGTAGTCAGGTACGCTAACCACTAGACAGGTTGGGCGGCTAAGCTAATGATTAAAATTTCAGAATGAAAGAGTAATTTATTCCTACCCAGTTCACAAAGTATAATAATGGATTTAAAATTTTGCTATACCTGTAACACAAACGAAAGAGTTCAACACGTGCTTTAAGAGTTACACATACTGTTTAATGAGTTCCTGAATCATATCTGATACCAAAACGTGCGAGTTGGCTTATAAATCACACATATAATCTGGGTTTCTAATCATCCTTAGAAAAGTCTCAAATTATTTTAGTGAGTTTAATATCTCTCTTTCGAAAGGTATCATTTTAAAATATTTATTAACAAAGGTATATTATTTAAATGATCTCTTATTCGAAAATAACTTCCGAAATTTGTAACAGAAAAGATGATATAATTGGAAATTAGAAGTTTTGGTTCATTCTTTAGTGGTAATTTTCCTCATATTCCGATTATGAATTATCGAAAATCAAAAGAAACAGACCTTGAATTCAATAATCTAATAGATGTGAGATACATTCTCGTTAATAATGAAGACAAAACTAAAGCGTCAACCTCGAATGCATTGAAATTAAAAACACGTGTCCAAAATTTAAACGGAATCTAGATTCATGGATATAGGTAATTGGATTCTACTAAACTGATATCTAGCTTGTGATATTTTTATAATTATTTTTTTTTAGAATTGAAATGCTACGTCAGCCATGAGATAATTTCAACACATCCCTGATATGATGTGGATAAAAAAATGCTATGCTTCTACTTCCAATTATTCTTCCAGATTAAAAATTATCTTCTTCCACACACAACCAAGAGAAATAATAACTCGCTTGTGTCATAAACAAGTTCAATAAAATAATTTAGTCAGAAATTATCTTATTAAACACTTTAATAAAATCACTTACGCCATTTATATCATATTATTATCCCATAATTGACATATTTATAAGTAATAATGCAGTTATCGGTACCCCTCAATTCACATTGCTTAAACTGTACCATACTAAATAATTGTTGATTATTTAGCATTGTATTAATGTGGATTAAATTAATAATGATTTAACCCTCCATTTTAGTTAGAATGCAAATATGCTAATGTTGTTGTTTCTTATCCCCCTGATTCAGGAAAGCCCACACCAGGTCCAGAAGATCTGGCATAGGGTAGTATGCAGCTTCTTTTTTGGAGAGGAACCACAAGGGCAGAAGACTGACTTGACCTCTGAACACACATGCCATAGGTACCCGTTTATAGGGTAGGCAACCATTCATACTCCATTCATACAAGGAAAGGAGAGAAAGTGCATCCATGCCCGAACCGGGATTCGAACCAAGGACCTCTCTATCAGCAGTTAGGCATGCTAACCACTATACAGAGTAGGCAGCAAAAATACGCTAATTTATATAAGTATAAAAATCTTCTTAAATGACTATTTGCAATTTGTAAAGATGTAACATTGTTTCTTGACTACTTTTTTCACGCATTTTTCTTTATAGTTTTTTTAGCAAAGGATACGTAAAGCAGAGCACATTGTAATGAGACAGATCAGAAAAATTCTTATCCCCAGGATTTGTTTCTGTTCGGGATGGATGAGAGAAAGAATGTAAGTGATGAGTATGCAGTAGAAGACTCCACCTAAGAATAGTGATATAGCACCAATTGCATGAGGAATGATGGTAACATTTGTCTATAAAAAAGAAAATCAGTGATTATTAAAACGGTTGTGAACTACATTGGCTTCTATAAACTAAATAAAAAATTTAAAAAATCGATATAAATGATTAAACTAATTTGAAATTCTTGAAAGTTTGTTGTGCCGGTTATGTTAAAACGGTACATTGAATATTATGCCACAGCATGCCACTGTCATAGCTTCATTTGAATACGATACAGTTAAAATCAACTTGTTTAGCATTTAAAAAGACATTTGCCAGCACAATTACTTGATGAAGCTATATGCTTCTTAGAAGATTGAAAGGAAGCTATGCTACTACAAGAAGGTTAAATGTTAGCCATTGCTTGATAAATTGGTTGTATAATCGACTTATATCTTATGGACTTGTTAGATCTAATAGATGGATCTAATTCATACTTATATACCACTCAGGTATGAAATGCAAGAAAGGGACATGGAATGTGATATTACCACAGTATGACAGTCACTTTATTTACATTATTGTGAGACAAAGTACGGCGTCATCTCGTGAGCTGGGATTATACTTGAATTGTTTTCACTGTTTGCAACTATTGTTCCTCGAAATTTGATTTAGTACTGATTACTTGGAAGATCTTTTAAAATTGAAGGTCTCTTGTAATAATAACTCCTAACACAGCCCATGACGGGCTGATTGGTAAAATGTCCTCTTGAAATTGGGTTGCAACTATTGACGCATTTTGATCTGATACAATAAATTCAGACTCCATACTGTAATCTTTAATTATAATCTAGATCCTATTGGATATTATGAGCAATGTGGCTTACGTCAAATAGTTAGCAGTCTGAATATAGGCCACTACATCAGGTAACTTGGAAAAACCAAGAAGCTGCTCCTCATGTAATACATTCCTAGGTCTGAACTTTCACTAGACAAAACACTTTTCACGTGTATTGTATAGAAAATAACTTTTTCATTGCAAAATAAACTCTGATACATCAATGGTCACAAATTTTTTAGACATTTCATTCATTGAGTACCAAATTTAGGTTTTATCAATAGGAAATCTGCACATACGGGCAAAAGAAAAGTTTTTATTTTATCATCAAAGGAAATTATCTGGAATGTTATTCTACAGAATGATGAAATCTTTATAATTAAATGTCACAACGTGTACAGGCTGTTACTAATGAATACAGCTGTTATAAGAGATACTGAGTTTTGGCATTATTTCTGCGTCACATTGTTATGTAGATTTGATAATTTATATCAAAATTATAATTTAAATATTAAATATTATAGTAGCAATATTGTTACCAATAGATACAGCTGTTATACGAGATACTGAGTTTTGGCATTATTTCTGCATCACATTGTTATGTAGATTTGATAATTTATATCAAAATTATAGTTTAAATATTAAATATTATAGTAGTAATACTATACTAGAGTATATGTAACAAGAGAAGCAAGAAATTCCAGAAATTTAATTTATTTATAAATATTCTTTTACAGTTGCAATCTTTACAATAAAACTATAAGCATTGAGTTCATTAAATATATATATATATATATATATTAGGTTATGGAAAAAGAAAGCCATTATTTTCACGTGAACTTTATGTAACTTCTTTTGGATTCGTTTTGTAAAAAGGTTTAAACCAGTTTTCATGTAGATTTTTAGGTCTTGCGCGTTACTACTGCTGACTTGCGGTCAACTTCGACCATTTTTGATATTTTACAGACATTTTCGACGATGCTGTATCCACATGCGAGGTGCATCTCTAACATCAAAAATACCCGAACGGAATCGATGAAACAAAAATTGTACGTAACTGGTTGTTACAGTCTTATATAGGACGATAAACACCTTTCACAATTTTAGCCACCCGGCTATCTTTTTCGCCGTTACAAGAGAAAAACGAAAATGTATCGAATTTTCTGTTTGCTGTCTTCCATTTTTAAAAGCTTGTACTCGTAACTAAATTAATCAAACAAAAAACCTCAAGAGGATATTTTAGTGTCAAATGTCAGCTTTCCAACGAGCATAAATCTGAAATTGTTTGATAGATACCTCACGAGATATCGATCACTACAGACGTCTACCGAAAAAATAATGGATTACATTTTCCCCAACCTAATATATATAGTATCATTTTTTTTAGGTTTCATTTATTAGGTTTATAGGAAAAATTTACCATTATAGGAGAAAAATTTTTTATTCTTATTTAATAGAAATCCCTCATTAATTTCATAATAATTACATGTAAATTTATGAAATATTTTTGTTAATAATGTTGTTAAACTGCAGTTTTAGAAGTTTAATAACAACATATTCATATTTTACAAAAATCATGAAAAGAGAAAAAACATCACTTTTTACCCAATCTTCACTGCTTCGGTGCGCATCGATTGGAAAAGATCCAACAATGACCATGCCGATTATCCCCAGATGACCAGGAATGAGCGAAATGTTGTTCAACAATGACGATAAGTAACGGACCCACTCATCTTTTAGTCTTGTCTTCAGAGTACGTATTCTCATATGTAATAAATTGAGACCTAAGAATGCTGGAGAAATATAAAAGAATACAATGAAAACACTTCAAGCTAATGACATTGATATTATAAAGATGCAGGTATAAGTTCTTAAAAATGAGTAAACACTCGAGTTTGAAATGGAAGAGCATAAGAAATTATTCTAATACTCAAGAGATAATTGAAATTTCATTTACCAAATCCATTTACTCTAAAACAAGAAGTTGGGAAATTGAAATATTGCTCTTTGAAATGAATGCTATTTATATTATTTATAGTTTTTGAAGTCGCCCACCCTGTCTAGTGGTCAACTTGCCTGACTGTGGATAGGGAGGTCCTAGGTTCGAATCCCAGTTCGGGCATTGATGTGCTTTCTCTTTCTTTCTCTCTCCTGTCTTTGTCCTTTCCTTGTATGAATGGAGCATGAATGGTTGCCTACCCTATAAACGGTACCTATGGCATGTGTGTACTGAAAAAGTCGTATTCCACACCAAATTGAGGCTCAGTTGAAAAATTAAAGGAGTGCACCCCATAATGCCGGCCTGGCTGGTGCTCGACAAAAAAAAATGGTTTTTGTGATGTTAATACTTATAACAGAAATTTGTCCTAAAATATGCATTTATATATTATATAAAGCTTTAATATTAAAATTTATCAAAATTCTAAGAAACAGTTGGAGCCAGTCGATTTGGTATATTAACCATTTAATTGACATCAAATAAATAATCCCAGATCCCAGAATAATCCCAGATCATTATTCAGATCGGCCTGTAGAAAACATATAGCGCATACTGGAAAAAGCTAAACCTAGAAATAGATTTGGCTAGCTTACTGCCGGGACTTAAATCCGATCGCACATGTTTGGGGCAAATTCCATCGACTTTTAACTGCGAGTTAAAAAAGAAAAGGAAAAAAAAACCTCTTTTAAATTTTGAAGTTGTATTTGCATAGAAGCCAAAGAATAATCCCCTGAATCTTAGCTATAACCGTATCGCATTTATATACAAAATGTATATTCAACATTCTCTATTAAAGAGAACTGTATGCCATGTTAAACATCTTACGTCTTCTCTATACAATACTTATTCCTTTTTTAAGGGAAATTATATTGCTATCCAGAAGCATCTTGTCATGCTCTTTCTATAGTTCCAAAATTTAATGTTCCCATAAAATTTTTGTCTTCTTTTTCCATTGCCATTATTGCACATGTACTCTTCATCTTTAAGCCGATGTGTTTCATAAATTATCATCATCATCTGTTACATATATTCATCATCTTTATATGATTTTATTTCAATTTGTTTCCTTCACTTTCTTTGTTTACTTCTCTAATATTTTGAGAGGTGCATTTTTACCAAATCAACTCTGATGAGTATTTCAATAAGCCTAATTCACACTACATAAAATTATTGATAGGTATAGATATATTAGTGGTATCATTTATATTTCAGGAACAGTAATGTCAAGTATTTTAACCTTTCACTAATGGAATTCGGAACTTTTATGAAACTAACATTAATATTTTATACATGTGGGAACTGAAATTACTATAGCATAAAATTTCTATATTAAAAACATTTCAATGTTATAAGAGTCCTATATTATTCATTCTATATTATAAAATCACATTGTAAAAGTCATCATAAAAGTTATTTCTAAATTAAAAGTTAATTTATAATTGATACGATAATTCTATATTAAAAGTTATAGATTAACTTTTAATATGGGATGTCATAAAACTAATATTTTTTTAAATGGGACATTTTTCAATTCTCTTTTTTGATACTTATTTTTGCTTACACGCATACAGTTATCATTTACTCTCAGTTTAAGAAAATAAATCAAAAGAAAATTGTAGCGTATAGAATATTTTTAGGATTGTTGAGTTTAAGATTAAAAAGCAAAATCATTTGAAAAAAGAAATTTTTTTTTCTTTAAATATCTTACCGAGCAAAGAAGACACAACGATGAGAATATTAAATACTCCACTTTGAGGAGGGCTTCCAGAAACTTGGCTGAAAAAGATTAAACAGAAACTTAAGTACAAATAATCATATGAAATTCATGCATATAATATCCGATAGTTACGCACACATCACAAGTAAAATATCAAATTATGTAATTTCATGACTTAAATTGTTAAAATTTTATGAAAACCCAGCATTCAATGTCCAACATATATTATTGGGTATGGTGGATTTAATTACAGTAGAAGTCCGATAATCCGGCACGTTCGGGACCGGCTCGGTGCCGGACTACCGAAAATTCCGGTCTATCGGATGGTAGTTATAAGAACAATAGGTTAATAATTAAATTACAAATACAGTATGCAAATACATACAACAAATTTTATTTTACATTTCATATAATGTATGTACACGTACTGTAAAGCATATTTCCCTTAGATTTAAAAAAGTCATGAATGTCTATTTGTTTTCTTGACTTTTGGCGTTTAGTTTAAAATTTATTTCTAATGATATGGAAATCAATAACTTCTGAAGCACTGTACTAGCCTCAGCAAAATATACTTATTTAGTGATGCTGCAGCTTCTGCCCAGCTGATTTTTCCTTTTCTTCCGTTTCGGCATCTGAGTCACTTTATTTAGGCTTAGGTTTTGAAAACATGGTCACCCTGTGTACAGTTAGAAAGAAAATCACTTTTTTTATAAACAGTTTCAAAAGTTACGTTTACTATTGACTAGCCGACCGCTAATGGTTTCCGAATAATACCGAGCGCTTCCGGATGATCTCGAACTACCCAGAAAACTTCCGAATAGCTCTCGAGCGTTTTTATTTGCTTTACAGACATACTTTGGGAGAAAGCCAAAATTTTTATAATTTTCCGGAGCGATGCCGGACTATCGGGCATTCCGGACTGTTGGATGCCGGATTAATGGACTTCTACTGTATTACAAAATATACAATAATTATGTACATTTTTCAAGATAAAGAAATGATTCTGTATATATACATTTTTTTTACGAAAAAGACATTAAAGAAAACAAACCATGGATCTGCATTTGTTAGAAATAATACTGTGTAATATTTTCAATCAGCATTCAATTGGTTGTCTGAATTGAATGCTAAAAATCAGTCCCTAGTAAAATCATTCTGTATCTGGATGTTACTGAGTATACGTGTATTTTTGAATATATGAATAATTTTTAATGGGCTGAATCACTATATCTCCATTTAATAAGGCTTCAGTTTTTCATATGTAAAAATATGCTATCACTAAGGTGAATCTTAACAAATGTTATCACTAATTGCGACTTTATTTTTAAAATATTTTGATTCCTTTCTGAAGGTAAAATAAAATGATATTTTTCGAGTCAGAAATATGTTTAAAAAAATTTTATTTAAAAATGGTGAAAAGAAGTTAATGTATTAATTGTATAAAAATACATGCAAACACCATAACTAATAATATCTGACAATAAAAATACTGGAGGTGATTACCATGTTTTTTAATGTTTACCCTAAGCATTTATCGAATTAATTTCTTCAAACCAAGATGACAGTATCTTTGTCAAATGAAGTTCCTTGAAACTAATTCCATAACAGAAAATTTTGTAAACGCTCTTTTGAGCAATAAAATAAAAAAAAATGTTCTTATGCAAACATCCGATTTTCAAGCAGAAAACACGGTGGTCTGTTTTCTATTTCAAAATTTGGATACTTTACTCTTGTACTCAAAATTCTATTTGAATAATTTTCGATCTATAAATAGAGATATCAAATTTAGTTAATTTTGCTTTCCAAATAAGTTAATATAGTATATAATGCAATTATTTAATGTATAATGGATTTGTTTATTCTTTCGACGACGTATATTGAATATGGTGATCACATATGTTGTAGCGAGCAAAGCAATATTTTTTTCAAATACAGAAAAATCATTATTTTTTATGTAAAAAATTATACTAGAAATTCAGATAGAAGAATCCGAAAAGGAAACATTGCATATTCTTTCTGTACTCCCACATGTCAAACATATATGAATCTCTCTTCTATTCTTAAAGCTTCCGGAATAAGGGGCATCACGACATCGTCAACGTTACATTCTGTTCAAATAAACAAAGTTAGTTATTTTTTAAACTAATTAAAAATGTTCTAATCAAAATTCCAAAATAAAACGTAATTCTAATTTTAAGTTGATCCTGATAAAAGTATCATTCCATTTTGTGTAGTCGTTCTAAATTCAATCCAAAACAAAAATTTTGTAGACAAACAGGGGGTAAGGATTTTATATTTATATAAATTACTGAATAAATCAGCGTACCCATTAAAAGTGCTCTAATTAGTGAGAAACAACCACGTACGCAGTTAGGTAAAATTGCAATGAGAATTCTGCTGAATTGGGAAAAAAATTCTCCTGTTTTCTAGATTGCAATAGATAGATAGCATGCAAGTAAAAATTATCGCACCTTTATCTTTCCTGAAAAACGCAATAACAAAATATAATAAGGAAAAAATACTTAAAAATAAATGGTTTTTAATGTTGATTAAAAGATGTCACAATCCTAAATGTGATTTTTGTTTCATCATCAAAACTAAAAAAGCATGTCTTTAACCCTTCTTAGCATAATGGTGGAAATTTCCATCATAACCTATAATGCCCAAAAATTATATAAAAGAACAAGTTCACTTTAAGTTGATCGTGTTTGGATACCTTTTTAATGTCCATTGCATAAAAAGAAACATAGCTGTCAAAAATAAACAAGTGTCATTATCAGTGAAACGAGCTTAAAGTTGTCTCATTCCAATGTTTGTTGTAGTTGCAATAAACGTATGATTTTATTTATAATTTTGTTTTATTATATTGGAGTTTCTATTGCTAAAAAATTGAAAATGAGTGAAAGAAAGGTTTGTAACACGTGTTTCTGTTATTTTCTTCTTTTATTTCTATTTAGTACTAAGCTAATGATCTAACTTTGGATGATGATGGAAATTTTTAGCATATTGTTTTTTGCTAAATTTATACTATAAATATATACTAAGATTTTTTTAACCATTTTTCCTTTAATTTTGAACATGAATTATATCAACTTGATTTATTTCACCAATAAAGAAAAAATCATGCAAAGAAGGGTTAATAAAAAAAATCAACATTTAAATATGCATAAACAAATTAGATAAGTGACTTAATAAATTTAAAAAATAACATCATTTTATAGATTTTGAAATAAATTTGAACTATTTACCACCCACTGAGAGCATATTAATTCTCATCTATGTCAAACTCTGAAATCTCTTACCCGAATTTATGTTTCAAGATTGATAATCTAGTTTAACATGGATAAAAGCAAATCAAATGCTAGTTTCCTTATTTCTTAGACTAAGAGTTATTTCAAAATACGAAATTGCAAGCTCAGTTATTGCAAGTAAGCTTCTTCCAGAACATGAGACATGTTTAAAAACAAATGATGCAATGTAAGAATACTTCTTTAGTTGTTATTCAACTTCAACATTCGGTTACATTACAAGGACACGAAAGCGGAAAGTTTAAATATCCTTAATAGTTATATTCAAAGGGTCACTTTTTTTTATTTTTAGGCTATTTTTTAAGTGTTCATTTTATCATTTATCATGCGGGCATCACATTTTAAGATACATTACCTCATTTAACTAATATAAGAAAAATTGCATTTCAATGTAATTTCCTTGAAGATTTAAAGCCATAAGAATAAAAAAGTAGGAAGAAATAAATATGCGAATGAATAAGTACTTTTATTAAATTAGAAGAAAAGGCTTTCAAATGATAATTGTTAAGTGAATAGTTAAGGTAATTAATTACTTCGCAATACTTTATAAAACTATTATTTGTGACCTTTACATGTACACAATGCTTAACTGGATTTCACTGGATTGTCAAAAATATTTTAAAATCAGTTGGAGTTAAAGAAACAAAAAATCATTAACAATAATTTTAATTTAGAGAAATGCATTTCTGTGTAACATATTAAAATTCATTTAAAATTAATAATTAAAAATCCCAATTCAACAAATTTAGAGATCAAAATGGGGAAAATGCATAATGCCTTATCACTGATGAACAATTGGGAATGGTGTCGTGGAGCTAACTACATTCAAATATATGGGGATAAGTATTACAAGTTTTCTCCCATTGTGATACATGAACACGGCTAAGAGTCTATAAAAATTCCTTCCGAATCTGCTAATTATAGGGAGGGATGTAACAACACACGTTAGCTTTTCAAAAGTCTTACAACTGATTCTATATATTTGGAAAACCGCTACATTGCATCTTAATTTGGTGTTTAAAAATGGATACACTGCTAGTCAACCAAAATACAACACCAAGAAAAACCAGAAATATCACAGCAAATTTTATTAGGCAGATAACACAATATATAAAGATGAAATGATTGAAATTACAGACTTTTGTAAAGTATGGAAGATAACAAATTTAGTATTTAGTGTAGCAGCTATTTATAGGTGCAACCTTTATCAGGCTGTAAAGAATTACAGAAACTTTAGATATACTTTGAGGTATAGCGTCCATGTAACTTTCACATATAGCCAAAATAGACTTTTTGTTGCAGAGGGGGGTGTATCCCAGGCTAGTTACTGCTCAAGCATGAAAAATACGCTTTTAATTGGCGGTACATAAGGAAAACAAGCGATTCGAGGAAGTAATTCAATGCGATAGTTAAAGAACTCTTAAACACTGCATACCATGTGTAGTCGATCATTATCATGGTGGAATATAGTTGATGGCAAGCGCCGAAGGTATGTAAAGACCAAGGTCTCCAACATTTTGGAAATGCCACGCAGGGTTTTCAGTATACCAACAATGCATATTCCTACTTAAAATAATAGTATCTTCCAAATCGAATCTGACCATAGTGGCAGAAGAAGTGGAATTTGTCAGTAAAGATAATGACATTCCATTTCACTGTCCATGTTCCTTGCTTATTGCCTCTGTGGCAGGGAAAATGCCTTTGACTGGAAATCATATTTCCAGTCAAAGGTAAATGAAGTAATGGAAGCCCTGCAAACTTTCCATTCATCTGCAAACGAAGTCGAACACTACGAAAGGATACTGAATGATACGTAACTGACTAAATCTGTTGTGCTACGGTTTGTGATGTGGCAGCGCAATTCCTCATTGCCATACGCACAATATGTCATTCATCAAGAGCAGTGATACAACGAGATGGGTGCGATAGGTTCCATTAGTACAACGTTTCTTTCTGCATCCATCGATTATAGATCCGCATCACAGTTGCTTGGTTTCGTCCAACGCGATAAGGAATTATATAAAGGATAACCCAAAATATCTATAGAATACTATTCTATTTCGTGTGACATCGACAGTCTTCCGAACAAGTTCGAACTTCGAAACTTATTAGAAATATATGAAATATTTCAAAACAGATATTTCCAGCTCCTTTTTTTTTGAGTAAAATTTCTTTTTCGTTATTTTTCTTTCGAAAATCTAAAAGAGAAAGGTGTCATTCTTATGTCAGGAATGTTCAACAAACTAACCATTCAAATATCTTCTTAAGGAGAGAGTGCATAAGTTAAGCATTCCTAAAATTCTATGAAGCTACCTGTATGGAGCTAGTGCAATGGAGGGAAAGTTACTTGAGCTGATTAAAAATTACGCAGTATTGTCTGCATTCAGTGTAGCTCATTAATTAAAAATCAAACCCTTTTAATACACAAAAGCAAACTTACTCGTTTACGCAAGAAAATAACTGGCTTTCAAATTGCATAAAAGAATTTCAAATTTACTTCATAAAGAAATAAAAAATAAAAAATATTTAAATTGAATAGAGATATTTCATTTTATCATTATATTTTAAATCTCTTAGATAAGAATATTTCAATTCTTTTGTCGAGTGCCGGCCAGGCTGGCAATATGGGGTGCGCTGCTCCACTTTTCCAACTCTACCATAATTTAGTGTGGAGTCCGACCTCCTGAGTGCACACATGCTTATGGGGTAGGCAACCATTCATACTCCATTCATGCAAAGAAGGACAAAGACAGGAGAGAGAGAAAGTACATCCATAAACACTGCGGATAGGGAAGTTCTGGGATTCGAACCTAGAACCTCCCTATCCGCAGTCCGCCACGCTGACCACTGGACAGAGTGGGTTGGGTAACAATGCATTTCAATCAAATTCTTTATTGTATGTTTACATAAAAATGAATTAAACAGACATTTGATGATATTTAGAATTGCTGTTAAATATAAGAACTAATGTTTATGACACCACATGTTTATATATTTGTGTGTTACGATACATATATAGAATTATTTCCTCAATTATAAGCCTTTACAGAATTTATTAACTGATAAAATTATATTTGCTTATTATTTTTACGTGCATTTCCTCACCCAATGTATCATGAGCCAGATTTTACTAGTAAAATAATAAAATTATTAATAAATTGATTAATAAAATTGCTTGCAAATTTGTATAATTTTTTAACAGAAAACCAGAAATCACTCTTTCCATGTTTATCTCAAAAATCAGGAGAATTATAATTTATATCTACTGTCATATTATAATGCTTATAAAAAATGTGGTGTATATATATATATATATATATATATATATATATATATAT
>JAPDSC010038267.1:653237-696873 GCA_026290005.1 Latrodectus geometricus
AGTTTCTTTATATATATATATATATATATATATATATATATATATATATAATGAAATAAATAAAAAAAATTTAAAAATATAATTTTAGAAAATAAAACGCATTTGTTTAAACTATAAGATAAAGTAAGCAACCCACTGATAGAATTTATTTCATTTGATAATACATATAATAAAACCGTTAAATGAAAAACATGTGCACTTTCTGGAAGGAAAATAAATTAATTGAACTGGAAATTTCACATATATGTTTCGTCAGTATAGATCAGAAAAACATTCAGTTTGTAAATATATAAAGGGAATGTTGTTTTGCACAGTTTCTTATGAAAATAAAGAACATTCTCTTACCTCACAAACGGTAAAATAGGATGTAGAGTACCTCTGACTAACACTATGAAATATGGCACAAACACTGTTGCCAACATAAATCCACACATTAGCAAAGGAAACCATTCTCCACCGATGATTTTACATTCAGTACGATGTTTTGTCGACTTAACTTGTACTGTAGGATAAAAAAAATAGTTTATTAATAATTGACTATGCAAACGCATTAATAAGAAATTTAGTTTCAAGTATATTGGGGGCTGAAACTAAACTGTGTGTATATCTAATAATTTTCATTTAATGAGTGATAAAAAATAATATATGTACTTAAATATACCATATATACACTACTGACCCTTAAAATTACTACACCAGGAAGAAATGCAGATAACAAAATGATATTTATTGGACAAATATATTATACTAGAAATAACAAGTCATTAAATTTTCAGAAAATTTGGCTGGATAGATCCTGAGAAATCAGTACCCAGAACAACCACCTCTGGCAGTAATAACAGCAGTTATACGCCTGGGCATTGAGTCAAACAGAGATTGGATTGCATGTACAGGTACAGATGCCCATGCAGCTTCAACACGATGCCACAGTTCATCAACCGTAGTGACTGGCGTTTGGTGACGAGCCAGTCGCTCGGCAACCATTGACCAGACGTTTTCTATTGGTGAAAGATCTGGAGAACGTGCTGGCCAGGGCAGCAGCCGAACATGTTCCGTATCAAGGAAGGTCCATTCAATACCGGCAACATGTGGTCAGGCATTATCCTGCTGAAACGTAGAGTTTCGCAGAGCTCGAATAAAGGGTAGAGCCACGGGTCGTAACACACCAGAAATGTAACGTGCACTGTTCAAAGCACCGTCAATGCGAACAAGAGGTGACCGAGACGTGTATCCAATGGCACCCCATACCATCACGCCAGGTGATGGGCCAGTATGACGATGACGAATGCACGCTGCCAGTGTGTGATCACCACGATGCCGCCAAACACGGATGCGACCTTCATGATGCTGTACACAGAACCTGGATTCATCTGAAAAGATGACGTCTCTCCATTCGTGCACCCAGGTTCGTCGTTGATCACACCAATGAAGGCGCTCTTGTCTATGACGCAGCGTCAAGGGAAGCCGCAGCCATGGTCTCCGAGCTGAGAGTCCATGCTGCTGCAAACGTCGTCGAACTGTTCGTGCAGACACTTGTTGTCTTCCAAACGACCCCGTTTCTTGACTCACGGCTCGTGACGTGGTTGCACGATCCATTACGGCCATGCGGATAATATGCCTGTCTTCTCGGCTGCTAGTGATAGGTGGCCGTTGAGATCCTGCATGGCGTTCCGTTTTACCGTCCTGAACCCATCGATTCCATATTCTGCTAACAGTCATTGGATCTCGACCGACGGTACACAACAACTTTTCACCTGCTTCGTCTGAATGCGCTGAAAAGCTAATCATTTGCATATCACAGCACCTTCTTCCTTTCGTATAAATTTCACGTCTGTAGCATGTCGCCTTCTTGGTGTAGCAATTTTAATGGCCAGTAGTGTATTTTTTCATATTATGTGGAAGTTTAACTAAGTATAATAAAACAAAAGAATATACATATACATACATGTATTTTCAATATATTGAAAAGAGAATTGGTCATTATACTTCAATACATGTTAACATTTTAAATTAGGATAAAATGAAATACATTTAAATTGTTAAAAATTGGATAAGAAATATTATGATCTAAAATTAATTTAAAATGATGATTATAGAGCTGAGATTAATCTGAGTTAATAGAACCAAAATTATGGTAGACATAGTAAATGTTTTATGATTTAATTCATCACACTTTCCATTCATTTATATTCCCCATGGAGATTAATTCAACAATAATACCTCATGAAATAAATTTTATAGACATTCTGTAATTTTATTATAATTATAGCTAACGGCTATACAATTCACTGCTAATTAATTAATGAAAACTTTAAAAATTTAGTGAAAGGAAATTGAAAAATGCGATACCAAAAAATATAATGTTTGAAAATAATAATTGTGCTTTAACTACTGCTGTTTTTTACTTACTATTACACTAAAATAGTCTAAAATGATAAAAAAAAATAATAACAATCATATGTTATTAGCTGATCTGAACATTTTTTAAATTGTGTCGTTATTACATATGACCCCCGTCAGGGACTGGGCGAATGAAAACGGAAAGAGTGACTTTTTTGAACAGAGTACCCCCTACGAGGTAAGTAAGACTTTGGCTCATAGATGGCAGCACCATCTGGGTCTTCCAATTTAGAGATAGGAAGTCAGAGAAGACCAACTGAAAATATGTGACCACAACATGTTTTACATGCCCCAGTCGCTATTAGTGAACACGACGGAACTTCGGATAAGCCATAATTTGAACTCACACCTTCCTGTAATGGGAACGACGCGCTAACCAGCCAGGCCACAACAGCTCTTTAAATTGTAAGCTCTATCGAGTTAAAGCGAAATGCAGTTTACGGTTAAGAAACTGGAGGAAAATATTGCGCTGTAAGTTTTGCAGTAAAATTACCATAACGACATATGCATAATGTTTCATATGATAAGTTCCATTAGACCAGGCTTATTATATTAATAAATCTGTGACTGAAATGGAAGTTTTTAAGTTTGAATCCTATCATTGTTAAAAAAAATGAAAGACGGATGATGATCTTTCTATTTCTAGCATGAGAATCTGTTCAAATGAATGCATAAGAGCATTCAGTATTCTCTCTCTTGTAGATAGGAAGGATACCCGCTGTTTATCATAAGTTTTCCTTTAGCAGCTGAATGCTAATACTTGGGCCTTTGGTTTAAAAGTGCTTGGATTCTATATCCTCTTCGTGAGTGGATGTCCGTAGTGGCTCGGAATCCATTTTAAACTGTTTGTTTCGGAATGCTTAGCTCTCATGTTCAAAAACAGAATGCTTAGTACCAAACAACCCTAACTTAAAAGGTAATTCTTTACGGGAATTTAAAAGGTATTAAATTATATTTATGAAGTATATTATATAATTCTAAAAATTCAATTAAGTGCTTCTCTGTATGGTGTCAAATTTAACATTTAAAGTCCGCTTACATGTGCCCTACTTCGCTAAAAATACACAATAAAGTTTAAAGAATATAACAAAAGTTAAAAAATTTTTAAACTAAGAATATTTTAGAAGATTTGAGTAGTTTTAAGTCTTAAGAGGTAAAAAGAAAATCTCTTTGAACTTTTAAATGTCGGTTAGGCTATATTTTAGGGTACCCTCTTGATTCTCGCCAAATTGTGGTCGCGGTTGATCACCAATCTTGGTAAAACCCAATCGTATTCTGATTGCAACAGAAAAATTGATTGTTCTGTGCCAATAAAAATCGCCTATAAAATCGATAGCCATACAAAAATCGCCAAGTTTGCCAAGGGGCACCCTTAAATATAATTTTACATAAATGTCTAAGGAAATAGGAGAATCATTATACTGTAACAATTCTTGTCAATACTACAAGTTTTAACTTTTCTTTTATATCTTTTTCTTTATATTAATATAATAAATGCAGATTGTGTTGGCTTATTCGTCCACAAAAAGGTCTTTTCTTTGCCAGGGCAATCTGAGAAAATAACACCTAACTGAATAGAGAGTGGAAGTTATCTCCTGATCTTTATCTTCTCCCTCTTTTTCAACACCGGAAATAATAATTTAAAAAGTGTCACTATTCTCCATTCTTTTCACAAGATTGGAGGAGATCTTGAAAGTTTTTCAAGAACAATGTCGTTTGTTGTCTGCTGCAATTTTTCATTATTTACGAAGAGATGTTTGAATTCATGGGCGACTTCATTTTTTCAATTCTGGCTTAAGATCAAGTTTTGAGAGTTAAGATGAATTAGATTAAGCTCTTCAATCTCTCTCAATTCAGATTCTAAGCGTTTCTTGAATCCGTTGTTGTCTTGTGCCAGTTAGGCTGGGTATATGGGGTACGCTGCTTCAATTTTCCAACTGAACCATAATTTAGGGTAGAGTCCAACCTTCTCAGTACACACATGCCATAGGTACCCGTTTATAGGCTAGGCAACCATTCACAACCCATTTATACAAGGAAAAGACAAATACAGGAAAGAGAGAAAGTACATCCTCTCCCGAACCGGGATTCGAACCCAGGACCTTCCCCTCCGCAATCAGGCATGCTGACCACTAGACAGGTTGGGTGGCTCTTGAATGCATTATATTTTTTAAATATTTTATATTTTAGTATGTACTTGTTGAATAAAAACCATGCTATATAGAATAAATAAAAAAGTGTAAGAATACTAAAGGAAAAATACTTAACGTAATGTATAGAAAAGTAAGATAATATATAGATAAAAAACATTTAGAATAAAAAACAAGTTATACAAAATATCTAGTAAAATAAGATTTATCGATAAAATAGAATAAAATGTAAGTTGTATGAAATATACAACTTTATAGTATAAATTTTAGAATAGTAAATTCAATAGAATAGTAAATTTTATAGAAAACAAAGTAAGCTATACAAAATATATAGAAAAGTAAAATTAAAGAAAATATCAGCAAAAGTGAAATTAATTTAATATTCGAAGACCTTAATGGAATATAATTTCAGCAAATCTTTATCAAATAGGAAAACTAATATTAATAAAATCAATATTTAGAGCTTTTTTTTTAATGAAAACCTCTAAATATTGATGCCTTTAAAGTACAAACTGAAGTATAAAATGATTATAAATAAGCACTTAAGTTCTAGGGAACTTAAAGAGCATTATATTATCATTGGCTGACGCAGAATTTACCTTGTTATAAAAACAAGATAATAACGTTTTTTTTTTGTGATATTGTTTCTTTACGCCACAATTACAACGAATTAATAACTTTCTTTTTCGGACAGTCAAAACTAAAAACCAGTTTTAAATGACGTCTTTGCAAAGTTTTTTAACCTTCTCATGTTTTCGTGACGTTAATTGTTGCGTTGTAAATGGATGTTAAGTTTTTTTTAAGAGATTTCTTTTCATTATCAATTTTTTTCTTTAAGGAAAGTGTCAAATGCTAACTGAAAGGTGAACTTTTGTTTGACGCAACTTTTCATTTTATTGATTTGGGTTAAAAATGTACAATTCTCATTTGTGAGTGTTGAAAATTTTTTGCGTTTATGATGAATTATTATTTATTTTAACAGTTGTTCTATAAATCGAGATAAAAAAAAAACAAGGTTTTTGTCCCAAAATTGGCGTAGAGTAAAAGTATAGTGGGGAGTTGCCACATCGGTAGTCAACCTCATCAGTTGTCTATTGCTTAAAGTTATGATACATTGGTTTGTGTCTAGTAGATCTAATTATCATAACAATCATTGAAAAATTGTATTTTATCCAAATATGTGTATTTTCATATGTACTTGAGTAAAAGGCAATGTTACTATTAATATTCAAGAGTTATTTTAAACTTATGCGTACAAAACTAAGTTGTAATCATTTTATTTAATTTAAACAGCTTAAGTTACAACTAATTTGTAGCTTGAATTCCTTATTTTTGTGTTTACTTTAATAAACTTATAAAAGTTATTTTATACCAAACATTATGAAAACTTAAATGTATTGATTCTTAAAGGCATACGAAAGATCAACGGCAACGAACTGTAATTAAATTTTTTATTAAGACTGAATAAATTTGGAGCTTAACTTTTCACAAACTTTAATCGATGATTTTTAAATTTTTACTTATAAATATCAAAAGAACGACATATAAATTTTAATAATATAAATTATTTTATTTTTATTATTAATTAATTATTTTTATTAAATTATAATTATAATAATATAAAAAAATAAATATAAAAATTATAAAAATATGTAAACAAAATTTAAAAAATAATAAAATAAAAAATATATATAAATAAATAAAATTATAATTATATAAAGGTTTTCTTAATACTTTTTTAAAATATCACTTGCTAAATAAATATAATAAAATAAATTGAGAAAGCTTATGCTGTTTGTAAATGTTTTGTTGTTTAGGGACATTTATGACGAAAACATCTGATGAGCATAATCACAAAACACATTGGGCAACTCTGAACCAAATGCAAATTAATTTAGATTATGCAACGAACTTAAAATTTCGTAATGATCTTTTAGATAAAACATATTTTTAATAAAAGTTAACACTACATAAACATCTAAAGATATCAAAAACAAAGGGGAAAATATACATTGCTATATACAAATAACTATAATATTATTACTAATAAGCAAAATATTAGTATTAGTTGAATGGTTATAGGTTCAAATTTTCCAAAAATATTTTTATTTCTAAGCAATAAAAATGTATAAAATATGATAAAAAAATCTATTTTGTCAGATTGTAGATTTTATAATCTCGGAGAATTAAATATATGGACAGCAAATGAGAAATACTGTAATCGACAAATAACGCTTTCCTGTATGATTAATGGTAGACACAAATTTACTGTGGAACGCAATACACACATGAGAGAACAAATTCAGTCAAGCGTGTATTGCGTTCGTCTAAGGATGCACTGTATCGTGATAGATCTTTGTAGATTCTTTTAAATAGTAATATGTGAAAAAAGGGAAGTCGCCCTAAGTCCTCAACCGAACCATAGCGAAAAGAACGACTGACTTAATTTAGATGTAAAAAAACGATTTGCAAATGAGCAAACTGGGGCATTGGCAGTCGACCTTGACCTTCTCTCAAACGATTACTTTCCTACGGATGTGAAACTACGATGAGAACTCTGAAAACAAAAGAAAGGATTAACATTTGTTTAATGTTTAGAACAAACTTCGATTGTTCTGTTAATTACTCTGAAACTGAAACTCGAAGCTGATAATTCCTGTTCTTTAAGGACTAACACCCATTAAGAATTCACTATCACTGACATAGCTATTGAGTGTTTCAGATAAGATTGTAACCAAGAATTCATTATCAATAAATAAGTATGTGGCGTCTTTGATAAGAGACAATTAGTATTGTAACCCTAAAGACAATAATCTTTTTAATTGCTTTTCACTGGAGCGACTAGTTTTAGATCATTAACGGGTTTTTGTTGAATGTATCATTAATTTTTCTTTAATGAATTTTATTCTTTCAGAATTTAATTAGATTTTAAATAGTTTAAATAAATATTGATGAATATAATCGTTGATTCCTAATATAAAAAACCAAAATAAATTTGATTTAGAAATTAAAAATTTTACATTTTTACCATTCTTTTCCATTATTTGGTAATGTGTGATAAATTGCTTACATTTGAATTAAAAATAAGCCAAGAAATTATTTTTTCCAAAAATAATCTTTTCTTACTTTTTGAAAGGGATATTAGAAAAAAATAATTTTGGTTTTTGATAAATGTATAAATTTTTGTAAACAAAAGTAAATATTAAAATAAGAATGAAATATTAAAATAATCACATAACTTGAATTACATTTTCACTCATATTTGTCCTAGTTTTATCAAATGCTATAATACGATTTAAAATATGCATACTGTAAATAATACTGTGAAATATAAATTTCTCTTTCAATTTTTTTTTTTTATTTTCTAAGAGGAATGTTTTTAAGAAAATATTTAATTGTAACTCTAAATTAGAATCTAGGACTATTGAAAAAAGTTGTTTTAAAATATTATAAAAAAATATGAAAAATTAAGTAATTTAAATTTTAACTATTGTATTTTTACTTACATAAAAGAATGTTTAATTAACATAAAATAAATTGCCAGTCTCTAACAAATAACACATTTCTGACTTAAACAAATATAGAGAATTATTTCAAAAATAAAAGACATTTTTATTTTGAAAGAATTAAAGAAGAAATTAATTACGATTCCTAATCAAATTTAGAAATTTCTGAGGAAAAATTAATGTTAATATATACATCAAAATATAATGCAACTTAAAACTTTACTTTTTCACTATTTCTTTACGATTACATTTCATAATACGATAAAGTACCACATTTAACATAAATAATATAAAAAACGTTTCATAAAATTAATATTTTTAATTCTTAGAAAAATATCAAGAAAAAGGATTAAAATATTTTTAAGATTTTTAATAAGAGCGAATCTTTTGATTTTAAAAGTTTCAGATTACTGGTATTTTATTACACGCGTATAATACTCTTTTACGTCGAAAAACACAATTTACTGTTATTTATACAGTAGACTTCCGTCTCTTGAATTCAACTTTCGTGGGCAGAAGATTTATATTACTTATTAAATATTAAACAATTCTAAGTCTAATTGAATACGATATTTTGCATTGAATAGTTTTATATCTTTTAAAAAAGTACCAAAAATGATCTACCAATGTTCTATTTCTAGTAATTCCTGTTTTTGTAACTAGATGTAATTAAATAATAAAATCGCAGTAAATAGATAATAAAAGAAAAAGAGAAAAATAAAGAACAGCACAATATATTTAGATGTATTTGCTGCTGTTTTCACGATTAAATAAGTAAACAAATATACTTCATCAAAATATAATTAGTTTTCCGTTAGTTGTGTAACGGTATTAACCAAAAAATTTAAAATATCTATTAAGTTAAAATTTTTTACATAAACCATTATTCATTTTGAGTTCACAATGTAGAATTATCCTTTAACGAAGGAATTGAACTGAAAAATACTTAAAGGTAAATATCTGTATGAGAATAACATTAAAATTGAAACACATGTCGGGTAAATATACCCATACAAATTAATTATATTAAATTTTTAAAACACAATTTTTCTTTGTTTAACAATTTCTATTTATTTTAAATTTGGATAAAATGAAAAATTAAAATCAGGAATATTAGTGAACTTTTTTTAAGTATAATTCATAAATTTTTTAAGGCTTTTTAAACATAAAAAAACAATCTTTCAATTAATTATAACAATTCTGCAATATTTAATTTTGCAAAATTATAACATATTTTTAAATTTTAATAAATATTTAATTAATCATATTTTAATGTAAAACTAACTTTGAAAATGAGTATCTAGCTATAAGATATGTATTGAAACTTTACTTGCATTTAAAATAATTTCATTTAACCTTTTCTTATTTTAGTTTTAAGTTAGTAAATAGTTATAACAAATGAATGCGTTCAATTCACCCGTCAACAAGAGTAACTTTATTTCCTGGTACATCATGATTAATAACGTTTGAAAGGAAACAGTTCATTAATAAACAAAACATTAACATCGTTATTTCTTATTCATGTGACGGTTTCAGATTCTAAAATTAAAAAAAAACAGCTGACTCTGTCTCTGAATTATGTCAATGTCAAACTGCTACCAAAAAGAAATTTTTGTTGTACTTTTTTATTTTATAATATTCGTACAAGAAAGTTCTAAACGATACAATAATAAAATTGTAAGCACACGATAAATTTTAAGGATGAGAAAAACATGATTTTTTTTTTTTTTTTTTGAGTTGGAATATGGGAATTTTACGAATTTAATCAAACTCTGAGTTTGTTGTTAAAGTGGAATCTGCGACCAAGAGGTATGTGTGAATGTTTATTTATTATATAATTTTAGATTATGAAAAAAGCAAATGAAAAAGTTTTCATATCAAAAAAATTGTAAGCAAGAGATAAATTTCAAGAATAGGAAAAAGTACTTTTAATGCGGAAGCTTTTAGAACATCATCCTGATATTTGTTAGACCTCATATAGATAATTGAAAGCTTTATAAATTGTAGCTCAAAGAGACTGATATAGTATCATGCTGAGGAAACGAAAATAAAACTTATTTGTATTCATATGAAAATATATTCACAGAAAACGTTTAATAGAGCATAAACACCTATAGCAAAATAAAAAATATACAGTTTTTAATAAAAAAAATATTAAAGATAAACTTGCAACTAAGGAACAAGTTCTTACAAAAATTGACATTTTGCACCTAAATATTTTAACCGACAGATTTTTGTTTTTTAAAAAACCGTAATCCCTTTTAAAAAGAGCTTATAATTTATTCAATGTTATCTTTGAAAAGTCATAATTAATTTGAAGTTTAGAGTATATATCTATATATATATATATATTATTTGAATATCATGGAATGTAAAGATTTAGTTTTTCTTTTATAATGGCGAAAATGCTAACCAGGTGGCTAAAGTTGTGAAAGGTGTTTATCGTCCTATATGTGACTGTAACAACCAGTTACGCACAATTTTGGTTTCGTCGATTCCGTTTGGGTATTTGGATGCTAAAGATGCACCTCGCATGGATACAACATCGTCGAGAATATCTATAAAATATCAAAAATGATCGCACAAGACCTAAAAATCTACATGAAAACTGTTTTAAACCTTTTTACAAAGCGAATCTGAAAGAAGTTACGAAAAGTTCACGTAAAAATAATGGATTTCTTTTTCCCCAAACTAATATGTTGCTTACGTAATAAGCACTTATTAAGTCAATGTCATTTCTACAGAAAGTGCTGAAATATATATTAGGAAGTAATTAGTATGGCAAAATTTGCAATTAAGTGCGCATAAATTTTAATGTTATGTTATGTTGTATTCCTCTATTAACATTTATCCGCGTCATAGTTGTGCAGTTGACAAAACATTGCTACATCATTTTTATGTAATAAAACACAAGATTATAGATTCTATTGCTTGATATAGTAAATGAATCACATTAACATTAAATTAAAAATATTAGTCCGAGACATTGTGAACAATAATTATTTAAATATCTTACACCAAGCTAGCCAAAAGCTATGTATAAAGAAATAACAATGAACTATCCTTGATCTCATTACTTTTTCTGACTCTTAATTCATCAAATATTGTATCAATTAACATAATTAGCAGTGAAAAGTTATTTGTGTTTGCAGTTCTAACCACATTCTTTTTGTTGTTATTATGTGTGAGAGAAATAGGTTAATTCGTTTATAATCAATGGTATTTGAAAAGAAACGTCTATATCCTATAAGTAAACTTTCCTTATGAAAATTGACTTCAGGCTAAAATATCTGTTTTTATCTGTGTTTTTGAAGCATCTTTCATTTAAAACTTTGCTTATATTACAAATTTACAAGCAAAAATTAAACAAATTTTATGTTTTAACGTAGATTCCGTTTCCGTAATAGTAAAATATGATAAAAAAAAAGTGTATATAAAAGAGAAATTTAAATTTATAGATACAAATGAGCAGTTTCAAATTTTCCTAACAAAATAATTAGCTGTTATAACTATTTTTATTAAATATTTCGTAATATTACGTATATAGATATAGATGATTTATTTAATTGTTTCGATGTTTTAATTTATTTCTTAATATAAATTATCAGTAATACCTATCTACATTTTATTGCTTTAAATTGAGGTTTTTTATTTAAAAATTTAGTTTTTTTTTCCATATTTTTTTTAATAATATTTTATTGAATATTAAAAAAGAAAACAATTTAATTGAACAGCAGAAAAAACATTTGAAAATCTGTTGTATTTTCCTGACATTACCATTTTTTATTAATTAATGATAATGTTATGTTAATTAATGTTAATCAGTTTAATAAATGTTAATGTTTTCAGTTTAATGTTATGTTAATTAATGTTATGTTTTTTATTAATTAATGTTATGGTTCACATAATCAATATTAAGAATTACATTAATAAACATTTAATTGAATTATAATTATATAATAATCAAGGCTTCATAGATACATAATTTTTATATTTTTATATAAATTTCATAATTTTCTTTCTTGAATTCTGAGTACTTTAGCAATATATAATACTGTTGCTATTCACCATGAAATATCATGGTCTCCATTTATCTAAAACAATAATATTCAAAGTCGTATGATTAAAAACAAAACTGAAATGAAGTGAAATAGTTTTCTTATAAAATGAAACCGATTTTTAAAAATCATTAATAATAGTATTGGGATCTTTATTGAAATGATATGAGGGAATTTTCTAATCAAATTTCGCTGAAGGCACTTAGTGCTTATATTTAGGTGACTGAATACGTATTGTAGTACATATATTTAGGTAACTGAATTAATATAACTAAATGCGAATACACCATTGAAAATTTTATGTCTAAACGTTTCTTACCTTTATTCCATTCCATCATTTTCTGGCGAAGGCTTGGCGCTTAATAATGACAAGTTCACGAACAAAGACAGGAATGAGACTTGATTATTTTTATTTCTCACAGGTGCGTTTCCCTCGTCTCTTCCTCAGGTAACCAATGAAATCTATCTCTCCAGATGATCATAAAGAATCAGGGGGAACTCACAAATATCAAGGTAAACCAGGTCAAGTGTAGGAACTCAACCGTTAACGAAGTTGACGGTGTTATGGAGTCTACGTAAGATCGGATTTCCTTGAATTCCCAGAATAAGATGTTTTTAATTCCGGTTTATAAAAGAAAATGTAATATTTTGATAGATAATTTAATTGTTTAGCGTCAACAATCGCATCTTATTTTACTTGTTTGTAAAAAGCGGATGCAATTTGTCAAATCTAGGAGGAGTTTTTTCCCATATTTTACTCATTCTTTTTGTATTTAAATATTAATGTATAATATTTATTTTAAATGAATTAAAAGGAAATAAAGTACATGCAATTCAATTCTTTGCAAATGAGTATTTATATTACTTAAATATTATTTTATTTCATTAAACTTTTTTAAAATATTTTTAATAATTAAAATTGAAGAAAAAATTCTTAGAATTAAATTTCTGTAAAGTTTAGGCACCGATTTTTTTATATATGATTTTGATTATTGGAATTAGATGTTGAATTTGTATTCTAAAAATACTCATTATAAGAATACTAGAACATGATGTAAAGCGCTATTTAGTTAGAAAAGAAAAAAAGTCATTGCTATTGATAATCTTTTTTTCTTGCTCAATCAGAGAAGTTTTTGATCTATTCCTCTCCAACACAGCCACATATAGAACTTTACGAACAACCTGCTCCTCTCCAAATTATCGCAATCCAAATTATCCATTTATCGAGTTTTAAGTATTATTGTATCTTTCAAAACTGATAAACTGTCAATATGTTCTTAATTTGTCACTTTTCATAACTTGATAGCAAAAAGAATGTTCAATGGCCCTGTTTCTACTAATTACATCCAAGTTAAGGAAATTCAGATGAAGAGCAAACAAGCTGTTGAATCTTTTGCAAGGTGGCCAAGGACAAAGTTAATTTTGTGTAGTTAAACTTCAGTTACTTTCGAATGATTTTAAGTTCTGTTAAGTATTACAGCTAGAGCCCTATTCGAGGAACATAATTGAATCCATGATCAGTATTAAATTCAAATGCAGAAGTTTTGTGAAGAGAGCACATTTTATGAAATAGAACTCTGTATAAATAAACAATTAACAAAGATATCACATATTGAATGCACATATCAATACCATTTCTAATCATTCAGTACCTACAAATCTGATGACGTCAAGTGATTGCCATTTGCATATTTTCACTTCAGTTTGTGAATATGCAGATTGATACTATGTGTAACATCAGTTTTCCTCTTGTAAGCAATTTAAAACTAGATATTTTTAATCAAAAACAATTTCATTTGTCTGAAACGTAAGTCAATCAAATTTGGTATCAATAGCTGTAGTCAGTGATACAACTACAAACATTGCAAATAAATTTACGACCACCAAATTCTATATGATAGATTATATATATCACAGTTGTATACTTTTACGATATGATTAAGCATTGGGTCTGCTCTGCTGAACTCTCCTTCTTGATTCGATAAGGAATAAATCCGTTCATTGAAAATTGAAATATTTCTTGCGAATTTAATTAATAATTTAATTAATTTTATGGTTATTTAACATAAAGTTTATGGATTAACTTAAGAATCGATTTTGGAAATTTTTTTCTAGAGAAACAAATAAGCAAAAATTATTAATAACAAATATTAATAATATTTTTCAGAATATCTAAATTTCAGGTTATTTGAGTTTAATATTAAAAAAATTATGATAAAGTTTAAACTAATAATTTGAATTTAACAAGATATCAAATTTCAGCTAAACTTTAACAAATTTTCATAAATCAATTGAGAGACTGATTTATGAAGATTGATTGAGAAAAATGCTAGATAAGAAACTACGTAACTTGCCCTATCAATCATGTGATAAAGTCAATCAATGGCATTAAGTGACGGAAGTTCATGTGAAATTTGTTGATAATATTCATTTACTTCATATGTTCTTATTATTCAACCATCTAAACTGTCATCTAAAGATTATTGAAAATCAATGCAACAAATAATGAAACATTACTGTCATCATCAAATACCGGCGCTAACTCAAAAACTTAACATAACACCCTATGCTAAAGAAAGACACTCAACTTTATAAATGTTTATTCTTTACATTGCAAAGGATGGAAAAATCCTTTCCATTCCCGTCAAATAACCATTTTTATCTGAGAAAGTGTTTTAAAAATTCCCGAGAATTTTATGTGTTTTGAGAAATTTTGATATTTTTAGAAATTCGAAAATTTTTAAAACTTCTAAGTTTAATAGCAAAAAATATTTATTTGTTTTTTCATTATTTTCTAGCTACAACTAATGGCAATCATTATATGATGCGTTTTCAGTGATATATCAGAATGCTTTGATATTTTAAATAATAAAAATAGAGTTTCTATCTTTTTAAAAAATCTACTGTATGTTATAAAATGAAATAAATAAAAATTATGTAAAAAAATTTATATTTCTAATCATATATATTTGAAATGAGCTGTGGAAGAAACAAGTTTTACATTTGATGTGAGACTCTTTAAAATTATTTGCATTGTGACTTATTTCAATTTCCATTACAGTTGTTATTTTTTTGTACATAATATAGTTCATTTTAATGCAATTACGTTTAACTGAAAAAGTTATAGTAAAGAATACACTTATCTATTTTTATACAGCCTATTTCACTTTTCTTGATATACGAATAGCAAAATTATCCATTAGGTGATTTTAGTATAATTTAATAAGCTTCTAATATTTTATTTTAATGTTTTCAGTTAAAGCAACTAAATTCTAGTAAACTATACTGGGTTCCAAATAAGCAACAAGTACAATGAACATTCAAATAAATTACGATGCAAATAATTTTAATACACACAATAGGTGAAGCTTATTTTAGGGCTTTTAATGTACGGTAAAAAACACTTTGAAAGCATGCTTTTTATTTTGAAATTACATTTTCTATCTTTCATTTTTTATAGTATCCAGGAAAATGTGATTCTAAAAGGACAGAATTTTTTTTTCATTATATAATATATTTAAAATATCGCAACTTATTAATACGCCACAAAAAAAACAACACAAGATGATTGCCATTAGTTACTTTATAACAAGAATTTATTCACTCAGATTCTCAATAATCAACAAAATTCTAGGTTATTTATCGAAATTTCGGAAAAAATTCTAATACCTCTAAATTTTCGGGATTTTTCTTCTAGTGTTTCCGAGAAAACAATTCTTTCTCTCAAAGTTGCTTATGCGATTAGGTCGTATACGCGCTTGATTTATAAATTGTTAAAATATTCCCTGATGGTTACTTCCAATAATTCTCTGTCTCTCAACATGAATAACCTTTTTTTTAAGATTATAACCCTTTTTTATGCTGATAAAAGTTAAGTGAACTATGCGTAGATAAAGAGGTTCATATTTTGTGCCCTGTTTTATGCTGATAAAAGTTAATTGAACTACGCGTAGATAAAAAAGTTCATATTTAAGTTATAAAAATCAATTTAAGATTCCCTTTTCTTTCATTCAATACTTATAATTTCAAATCAAAATCTAATGTATACAATATGAAAAAAAATTGCACTGTAACCATATCTTGTTAATAATATGGGAATCTATAATCTCTAAATCACAATATTTTTAGAAAAATTCAGACTTTTTTTATGAAACAGAATTTGTAACGCAATCATGATTAATTCATTTTAACTTGCAACATTTGGAGGGCAGTTAAGATTTGTCTTGTTACACCTTTACATCTTAAAATTTTACTAAACCTGTAACTATCACAAAATAAAATAAAATCAAATAAAAGGTTTAAAAATCTGAGGAGATAAAATAATTTCATAACTGGTAATTTGTGTTATTATTCAAAGTTTAATATTAAGTAGAAAACTAACTAAATAGAAAGTTTGATTGAATTATTAAATAAATGTAAACTTCTCATAAAAATTAATCTGTTGTCACATGTGATGCATAATATACGCTAGATATCAATGAATGGCGCAATGAAATCTTATCACAAAGATAAAATAAATATTGCAAAAATCATGATTAAACAAAGGCTTATTAAAAAAGAAAAACGTAAAACTCGAGTAAACACCACGTTTACGATATACCTAGACAAAATACTTAGTGAATCTGAATTTTGATCTATTGATTTTATCATAATAGATCAAAATTTCCAATTGTAATGTAAAATAGAGTATTTTTCATTTCAATCCTTTAATAAGTGACGAAATTACTTTGGCTTATACTTTTATATCCTTATTTTTACTATGTTAGTGAATTTTAAACTGTCAATATCCGAATTAATTCAGTTCTTTAATATTAAGAAATCACAGAATTTAATCGTGATACATACAATTTACGCATATATTTAACCATATGTTAAGTAATATATTTAACCATATATTAACTGTATATTATGTTCCCATGTAATTATTGCTTGTCTGGATGGGTACTGTTATCCCTCTTAATTTCTATTAGAATCACCCTGTATATATGTGTGCTTTTCTAGGTATATATATATATAAATGATTTTCTGGGTATAGAAAAATTCTTAACAAAGTAATTTTTTCATAGATCTAAAGCTATAATAAATTTTTAAATTTGATCATGAAATCAAGCAAAACTTCCGAAAAATAGTTAACTTCATTTCGGCTTAAAATATATAACTAGTCGAAGGAAATTTAAAGCTGCGGTGTAAAAAGTGTGAAAAGATATTTTTCTCTGCTTCTCAGTTACTATTATTTCACTACGCATACTTTTTCCTAGAAAGTTGTAAAATATTTCCGATCTTTCAAAGTTTATTTGTTATTATTTAATGAGTCTTTTATAAATAGTACAGTACAGAAAAATAGGAGTGCAATTGGAAATTCAGAATACATGATTGAGAGACATTGAATAAAAAAAAAATCCAGACTTATAATTTAATCAATAAAAAATACCATGTGTAGACTCAATAATATACATCAGCATGAGTCTATTACTGTAGTTCTTCATAAGAACAAATTAAAAAATTTTATTGTCATTTTAATTTTTCAGTTTTGTTTCCTGTCTTGGCATGAGGTTAATTAACATCATTTGTATTGACTTTTATAGGTTAAATTTAACATTTTTTTTTAAATAAGTCCCAGAATGAAATGAAATAATTTGATATATTTAATTTTGATCATTTGAATTAAAATAATAAAATTAAGTTAAATATTAGGTGGTAAAGTAAGATTAAGAAGATTGCTTTAAGTTGTAATCTTTAATTAATTCTAATGTTTTCTATAAATAAATTTCTTCTTATATAGTCTATTTTAAATTGAGAATATATAATGTTTCGTGAAATGTGATGCAGAAATCGACGAATAAAAGTATTATTATTAAATAGTACCTTAATAAATTTCCTTGCGATAATAGAATCTTAAAGTTAAAATCAATGATTGTTTTTGAAGCTATCAATTTCAAATCGTCAAATTAAATAGAAAATTATTCTAGATTTCTTTAATGATACAGAATCATTTCTAATCTACATTGTGGTTTCATAAAGTTCATTAAAACTTTAAAATTTAAGTTTACCTTTTTAAATGCTTGAAGTTAAACAACATACCTTTATTTCCATGAAAAAAACCCATATTCAAGCGTGATATATAATAGCCGAATGTATAGTAGAATAAGTAATGCATATTCTTATAGAATATTAACCCAACAAATAAACTGAAAGAGTTATGAAATATCGTATTTTCTGCAAATATTGTTAATTTCAATGACCTCGAAATTTTAGTAAACAATCAAATCAAAAATCTAGAACACAATTCATTAAGTTTTTAAGATAAGGATAGATTGATTAGAGCTTTGAGATCCGTTATCTTTTTCAAAATAATGCGATGTATTTCTGTAAAACCACTTCCTAAAATTTATAGAAATGTATTTCCCTGCAATTAGATTTTCCTGAAGTTATTAATTCTTTTAATATATAACAGCATATATCAAAGTTTGAATTTCGCATAATGAAATAAAATAAGAATTGCATAGCTTTTCATATTTTACAAAAATATTGAAAATTATGGTATACAATAACATTAAAACGAGTTTTCTTTTTCGAATTTTTACTTGATATTTAAGTATTTCCTAATGTTTTTCAATAAGAGCTGAAATTATAATAAAAAACGTATAGAGAGAGAGAGAGAGAACGACCCATTTCTTAAAATCAAAATATGTCGAATATTTTTTTACAATTTTTTCGAGTCCTTTTTTAAAGTAATGCACTAAAGATTTTTTCTGAGTCTCAAAACGAATATTGACATCGTTTTCTTAATGCTCATCAGTTCGCGTTGAATTTTCTTGAACCGATACAGACTCATAACTGCGAGATGCAATTCCAAGCGATAAACATAAATTTCAAGTGAGAGCATACTAGATGAGAGTTGAACTTGTAGATTCATACTTATTTTTCTTTGTCTAAACTTGCTGGCAAAGAAATTAATTAATGTTCAAAATCCATGACTTATTGTTCTGCAATTCATAGAAAACTGCTTCATGCATTGCTCAGTGAATTACTTAGCAAAATCTAAATGATGTGAAAAATTCTATAGCAAGTTTTTTGTATAAGTGACGATGATTGAGTATAAATAGCCTAACTGATTAATATGGTCCTTCTTAATAGCCAATTAAATGCAATATTACTTTTTACAAAATTGTTGAACAAAAACGCTTCACTCAGTAGAAATTATTTCGAGTCGGTAGTTTTAAAAAATGATACAGAAATTACTTGAAATAAAAGATGTCCAAAACATTACTCGTAAATTGATATTTTAGATCTACATAGTTTACAGTATCGTTTGCAAGTAATCTTTTGGTAAAGGCCCATATTTTAAAATATTGTTTACCGGTACAGTTTTACATAAATCGGTTATTTATTAGCATTACTTAAGTAATACATGTGGTCAAAATCTATCACATATATTACTTGACTCACGCTGAAAATTGACCAAAATACAATTTTACATAAGAAAAATTGTATTTTGGAAGGTCATAAAGTTGTAGAACATATAAAGCAGAGGTTACTATTACACTACTGGCCATTAAAATTGCTACACCAGGAAGAAATGCAGATAACAAAATGATATTTATTGGACAAATATATTATACTAGAAATAACAAGTGATTAAATTTTCAAAAAATTTGGCTGAATAGATCCTGAGAAATCAGTACCCAGAACAACCCCCTCTGGCAGTAATAACAGCAGTTCTACGCCTGGGCATTGAGTCAAACAGAGATTGAATTGCATGTACAGGTACAGATGCCCATGCAGCTTCAACACGATGTCACAGTTCTTCAATCGTAGTGACAGGCGTTTGGTGACGAGCCAGTCGCTCGGCAACCATTGACCAGACGTTTTCTATTGGTGAAAGATCTGGAGAACGTGCTGGACAGGGCAACAGCCGAACATGTTCCGTATCAAGGAAGGTACGTACAATACCGGCAACATGCGGTCGGGCATTATCCTGCTGAAACATATGCTTTCTCAGGGCTCGAATAAAGGGTAGAGCCACGGGTAGTAACACACCAGAAATGTAGCGTGCACTGTTCAAAGCACCATCAATGCGAACAAGAGGTGATCGAGACGTGTATCCAATGGCACCCCATACCATCACGCCCGGTGATGGGCCAGTATGACGATGACGAATGCACGCTGCCAGTATGCGTTCACCACGATGCCGCCAAACACGGATGCAACCATCATGATGCTGTACACAGAACCTGGATTCATCTGAAAAGATGACGTCTCGCCATTCGTGCGCCCAGGTTCGTCGTTGATCATACCATTGAAGGTGCTCTTGTCTATGACGCAGTGTCAAGGGAAGCCGCAGCCATGGTCTCCGAGCTGAGAGTCCATGCTGCTGCAAACGTCGTCGACCTGTTCCTGCAGACACTTGTTGTCTTCCAAACGACCCCGTTTCTTGACTCACGGCTTGTGACGTGGTTGCACGATCCATTACGGCCATGCGGATAATATGCCTGTCTTCTCGGCTGCTAGTGATAAGTGGCCGTTGAGATGCCGCATGGCGTTCCGTATTACCGTCCTGAACCCATCGATTCCATATTCTGCTTACTGTCATTGGATCTCGACCGACACGAGCAGCAATACTGCGATAAGATAAACCGCATCCCGGTACGCTACAATTCGACTTTTATCAAAGTCAGAAACGTGCTGGTACATATTTCTCCTTCTTACACGAGGCATCACAACATTTTTTCACCAGGCAACAACGTTCGAATGCAATTTGTGTATGAGGAACCGGCTGAACAATTTCCTCATTTAAACACAATGTAGGTGTCGCTACTGGCGCCTGCTTTGTCTGAATGCGCTGAAAAGCTAATCATTTGCATATCACAGCACCTTCTTCCTTTCGTATAAATTTCACGTCTGTAGCATGTCGTCTTCTTGGTGTAGCAATTTTAATAGCCAGTAGTGTAGTTTTGATATCTGTGTAAAAATTTATGGACCCCTACAGTATTTAATACGCAATCTGTAGTATTTTAGGGGAAAAAACATTCTTTGATATCGTTGTTTATTGATGCACCATTTATATTTTAGATCGAACAAATAATTTTATTTTATTGGTAAAAACGGACGGGGTAATACTTTTAAAATGTCATTGATAGTTATAGAAGTACATTTGAACAGTTTAATGCTTCAAAAATGGACAAGATGTCATTAAAAAATCACAGCATTAGGATTATGATCTCACTATCAAAGTTTTCATTATAAATGGAATCTTTAATAAATTCATCATCAATGATGTGGATTCCAAGAAACTATACGGGAGAATTTTACGTGACATACACCCACCAAACTAAAATTCTATATATTTGATTAACCATCTTAACTTTACCATATGAACATTATCTATGTCACGCTAATTTTCTCTGAGGAGCAGTCCTTATGATATTTCTCTTTATAAAGATAAAACGTGTTACTATATAAAACAGCGGAAGTGTCAAACATATGCCATAGCTGAAACATGCTCAAAATTGTGTGAAACCCTACAAGTACTTCTTATATATACATAAAAGACTTGTTGCCGAAAAGCCTTACTCTACTCTGAAATTAGGTCTCCTACGCAATCTTTGAATCTTCTCTCAAAATAGCCTCGAGAGTCGAAAGTGGGAACTCTCCCCAAGTTCTCCTAAATTGAGTCTGTGTATATGAAAAAATCCAACTTCATCCTGCTAAACTCATATTTATTCTTACTTTCAATGGAAAGAATACCATCATCATCCTTTTTCAGTAGATTAAAATGATATTTTACTTTAATAATAGCAATATTTGCGTTCAATTTTGTGCAATGAAAGTGTACTTCAGGGTACATTTCATTATCCTTTTTAAATTATTGATTTTTTAAATTAATCTTCAGTACTTTATTATTGAAAATTTGCCAAGTTTTTTGGCTTTAAAGTTTATTTGCTAATAGGTTTGATAAGAAATAACACTTGTATTTGTTAAGCAACGTATTTTAGAGTTGTTTCCACATATTAAAACTACTTGCCGTACTGTCGAATTTTGTCCTGTATGCGTGTAAATGATTTGATTTGTTGAAAAATTCACGTTAGACATTAAAAATATAACAGTTTTATCATATAACACCAGATTAGGAGAAGCTCTTTTAGGTGAATGAATCGTAAGCTTTTTTAAACATTCGATACTTTAATTTCGTAAATTTTTGAGTTATACTGCAACGTTTACTATTAGACTCATAGAGAAAGCAGTAGGGGAGAGGAAATTTCCCCCTTTCGATGAAGTACCAACTGTAACCGTGCGGCCATCTTAGTTAGAGAAGAAAAGCGCTTATTTTGTATTCTATAACATAAGTGATGAATTTATTTCTTAATTTTTGATATTTAAGCTGTATTATTTTCTTCATCTGTATTAAGCTGTATTATTTTCTTCATCTTTTAAGCTGTATTATTTACTTGATTTGAAGTTATTCTTTGCTATACTTATCGAAATGTTGGTGCATGCGCAAATCGTACTATTACTGCGCATGCGTAGTTTAGGAATCACTCGACGCATTCTTCCCTACTAGCATTTGAAACTCCAACCAAGATGGCGATAATGGCTTCAATCGGACCTAATGCATTTGATAGGATATGCCTCCTCCACTACTCCTAGCTCTATGATTAGACTTTCCTTTTAACATGCATGTTAATATCGATTTTTTGTTTTTCCTATCTTTTTAAATAAATCCCTCAATAAGAGGAAAAAAATTAACTTTTAGCGCTCGTAAAATACTTGAACAACATTCACAGGGTAGTTGCATATCAAAGTGAGAAACGGTGTTTTTGATTGCCACACACAAAACTGTCAAAAATTTCAATGTGAAATTTTAAAATCATTAATAAGCCTCATTTTTTAGGTAAACTTTATTTTATCTAAAGAAATGAAACATTTTGTATACATACACATTTATATGAGTTCCTAATCAAATAAGAACATATTATAAAATTATCAAAATATAAAACAAATTATGTCATAAAATTTACAAATTTAATGATATATATGCATAAAGTGAGAATTTATTTGTAATGCAACAAAAAAGTGTTTTTTAATCTAATGAATATAAATACAATACTAAAACACTTATTTTAATCTTTAAATTTCTGATGATCTCTCTAAAGATCAGAGACATAAATTATAACTTTACTGAACCGCCAAAGGGCAACTTGATGGTTTTTCTTCATCTTCATCTTCTTTCACCTTATTCTCTTTTTGCACTTCACCATTATTAGCATCTTTTTCAGCATTTTTAACAACGGTGTCAATTTTTTCAATCGCTATTCTCTCTGCTTCAGTATCAATATCGTTAGTTACAGGTTTCTTGTTGAGATTTTGCTCCATTAGATCGTCACAACTTGTGGAAATGGTATGCTGTGTACCATTGTTGTGAATTTTTCTTCCATCCTCTTTCTCCACTTCAGACAGAAACTTATTCAGTTTAGCCTCCACTTCGCTGTTTGAAATATCTTTGGAACCATTTACCTTATCCGGTTCCGAAACTGATATCTTTGGAGCTTTAAACTGCATGCCACTAAATTCGTTTTTGGAATGAGGTGAACTGCTCACAATATCATCGGTGGTTTGACAAGTACTATCTCTTCTTAAGAACTTTCTCATTTCAGGAGCAGGTTTTGAGTCAACCTATGTGGGAGAAATAAAAAGAATCATTACTAAAATTATTATTAATTACAAATATGCAGCTCTAAAATCATAAATGAAACATCCAATCATTTAGAATAACATAATTGTTTGCTTCGAAGTTCAAAATTTACAGAAAGTAACTAGTGAAATAAGTGACATTTTAATTGCTATTCGAACATCAATTTTTTTAAATAAAAAAAGAAAGAAAGAATTAGGGATTGGATATTTTAAGGATTCTTTAAATTAAGTAGCAGTTCTTCAATTAAAATCAAAGTAATTATTTATATTTATTAAATTATCGTATTTGCTATAATAGTTACCATAAAGGAGCTAATACTACAAATCATTCGAAATATAAAAAAAAGAATATTGAAAAATATTCATTAGCTAGTTTTTTTTAAGAAAAAATAATAAAACGATCAATTATGTCTCGAAGGAAACAGCAATCATTTTTTGATCGATTATCTGAGTTCGACAGAGGATGGATAGAGGCCTACCGAGATTGTGGATTATCTTTAAAAGAAATCGGTATTCGTGTTGGACGAAACCAAACAACTGTAATGCGGATATGTGATAGATGGATGCAGGAGGGAACGACGTGTTCGATCGCATCCACCTCAGTGCACCACTTCACGTGATGATAGGCAAATTGTGCGCATGGCAGTGATGAATCGCTCAGCCGCATCACGAACCATAGCACAAAACATTCAGCCTGTAACTCATCATCCAGTATCCATTCGATGCCGTTTACAGCAGAATGGTCTGTCCGCAAGACGTCCATTGCTTCGTCTACCCTTGACGCAAAACCACTGACGTCTCCGCTACCAATGGTGCGATAATAGAAGGATGTGAACAGAAGGATGAAAGAAGGAGGGAAAGGAATGGAATAAAATTGTCTTTAATGACGAGTCACGCTTCTGTCTGCAACACCATGATGGTCGCATTCCAGTCTGGAGACACCGTGGAGAGAAGATGCAGAACAGCTGCATTATGCACCACCATACTGGTTCCGCACCGGAAATTATGCTATGGAGCGGTATTGGATATCACTCTGGAACACCTCTAGTACGTATTGCCGGTACTTTAAACAGCCAGCACTACATCCCCGAGGTGTTGGAGCCAGTTGTTTTTCCTTACCTTCAGGGTTTGCCCACAGCCACATTTCAACAGGATAATGCGCGATCACACATGGTACGCATTTTTCAAGGGTTCTTCGTCAATCGCCAGATTGAATTGCTTCCCTAGCCGGTTCGCTATCCGGATTTTTCACCGATATAAAACATGTGGTCCATGGTTGCTCAACAACTGACCCACATTATATCCTTAGTTGCTACACTAAATCAACTTCGGCAAGTGTGGAAGCTGCTTGGTCTGTTGTACTCCAAGAACACATCCAATGTCTCTTTGAATCAATGGCGGCTACTCTGACAACTGATTTTGGCAGGAACCACACTTCACAGAAGTCTATAAATTTAATCATTTGATACTTGGTCAACATGTTATCTATACAATAAATTTTGTTTTGATATCTCTTGTCTTTCTTGGTGTTGCAATTTTGGAGGATAGCAGTGTATAAATTAAAACACTTAATGAAATCTCTTATAAAGTTCCAATTTCAGGGTAAATGTTTCATCACTGTTCATTACAATAGTAGTTAAGAATACATTAGTCCAGGATTATAAGAATTTTTTTCTTCATAACGCGGTTTAATCGTTAAGCTAAAATGAAATAAGCCAACTTTTTTATATTAATGTCAAAACTTACAATTTTGTCATAATTTTAAAATGAATTTATGACAAAACATTCACAATTACATAAATATAAATTATTACGTTGCTTTCTTAAATGTAGGAACTTTACATCTAATATTTTATGAGTACAATTAACCATTGCGATATTAATAGATATTTTGTTGAATTACATTTCCGGAATTATCTAACTTTCTAAAGCAAAGTAAATTTGCATGCTTATAAAATAGAATTTTAGAAAAATAGCAAATAAAATAGAATTTTATTTGCATGCTTATAAAATAGAATTAATTTCTAAAGTATATTAGAGCAGAAAAATTACTAAACGATTATGCATAAAAAAAGGCTTCAAGCATGTTCGCTTATTTTAAAAAACAAAAAAATTTTAATTCTTGAAACTGTCATAAAACAATAAAGTTGGTAGGAGACTACGCGCGTGGTGTAACACAAAATGATATTTTACCTCTAAGAATCTATAATTAGTAATTTTCTTTTTAACTATAGCACTTTACTGTTAACTATAATATTAGGATTATCCATAGTATTTCATAGAATATTTCTATTGCTTCTTAATGACAAAGGAATGTTTTCCTTAGATCTATTATGAATATAATAACTATAAAAATACTTTTAATTTTTACTATTGGAAAAAAAACTGGAGAAACTAGGAAGTTATCTTCAAACTCACACTTTTAGGAGACGAATATTTTATTGTAATATTTAATATATTAAAGGATTAGGCACTTAAAAAATAATTTTATATAATTATTCTATTATACAAATCTTATAAAATTTAAAAAGAGAATGCAATATACCAAGGTCAAACTTTAAAATAATCATTTTTAAATGGGGGCTTTGTTTTATTTCAGTGTCTGCTGCATACTAATAGTTATGTCTACCATAATTTTTATTCCAGCGACTTAGAAAATAAAGTTCAATAGAATTGCTGATTTAAGAGCTTTACAAGTGTAGTATTCGTCGGAACTAGCTGTTAAAAAGTTCTATTTTTATGCTCTTCACTCTTCTTTTTCTAGGAATATGCTAAGTGTATTAAGTTCCTTCTTTTGGCTTCTTTGTTTTCTTTTTGGAGTGAGCGAATATCAATCAATATTTCAAACGTCTGTTCCTTAATCTATATTCTTATCTATTATTTTTTTATGATTCTTATCTATTTTTATTTTTCCCCGTGTATGGTAACATTGAAACATTCTCAAAATTTAAATTTAAAAATTAAAAATATTTTAGTTGTTTTTAATTTTGTATCAATAATGTATATGTAAAAATGACTCATTTTTTTATACTATACACACTTTCTATTCTTAAACTTGGCTATATAATATTTTTTAATACTAAGTTATATGTTAATTTATCAGTTAAGTATTACCTAAATTATTTTTACAAATGTAGAAATAATTTTAAAAATATTCTTAATTACAATAATTATTCTATTTTATTGTTGTCGAGGTTATTATTTTTTTTTTAATTTTCTAGTTGATTTAAGACACAATAAGCTACCATTAATTTTAATACTGTCAGTAGAGAAAAAATATGACCATACACACACAAAGATATTAGAGTCTAAATATAGAACGAAATACACAAATATAGAATCTAATATACAAATAATGTGATTTTATTATTTTTGAATAACAAATAATCATATTATAAACATGGAAATTTTCGGCAATTGAAGATTTCCGTTAAATAAATAAATTTAACTTTTAGTGTAAATGTATATTATTTATTATTATATAATAAATAAATATAAATGTTCAGAGAGGAAATTTTTAGGCAGAATCACTTTAAATAAACAATAATAGTATGTATTTCAAATGGTATAACAATTTTTAATAAAACGCAAGATACACATTTTTCGCAGTTGGTATTATAATGTAATTCATAAAAACTTCTGCGTAAAAAGTTTCACCAATTAGCGAATTTCCTTTTATAACGTTTTACTTAATGTCTTACATTTACTATCATCAGTTACAAAAACTTAAGATATAGAAATTAAGAACAATTTATGAAAAATAAAACTTAGTAAATGTTCTTTTTTTACCTGATTACCATTTTTCTGGGCCATGGAGGCTTTCTTAAAGTCCACTTTTGTGTCTTCCGTGGTAACTTCATTTCCTGGAGCTGTATGTGTTTCTATGACGATGAGTACTGAATACTGTTGCATTTCATGGTAATATGTGAAGAAAAAGAAGCAAAAGAAAATTACAAAAGCCCATTCTGTAAGAGCACTGATAAAGTACGATCCACTAGTATCAATAGGTAGCTTAAGATCAGCACCCAAAGTAGAAGGATAATTCTGTAAAGAAAACTTTGTAAATTAAATTTCTTAAGAAACTTAATGTATATATCATACCAAAATTAATCATCAATTCGGTCAGCAATTCCTTGAAAAATTTATAAATGTATGCACAGATTATTTAATTGGTAATTTCTAGAGTCGCATGGTGGGTAAAATTATGACTTGAAATACTGCAAAAAGTTACAAAATTAGTATGACTCACCCAGAAGTTACATCATTATTAAATCTTTCTAATAGTCTAATCACCTTCTTTCTTCATAATATGTATATTATTGAGAGAAAGAAGATTGGAAGCTCGTGATGTTTTTGATTTATTTTATAACAATCAATCCATCTTTTTACTTTCCTAAATAACTCTTAAGCTTTCTCATTTCAGAGTTCATTAAATTTAACGATATTTCAATTAGAGAACTCATTTCCTTATTTTATTCTTTTTTAAAATAAAAAACTTACATAATAACATAAAAAGTATTTTGCATAATAACATATTACTAAATTTTTTCATGGATGTTAAACTTCATAACAAGCTCCTGAATTTATATGCTATGTTAGGCATTTTTATATTTTTTATGCGAGAGAAGCAGTTTTTATGAGTTTTAACTTCCGCAAGAAAAAGTGTGCCAAACTTTGGGAGAAAAATGGCAATTTAGAAAAATAGTGTGATACTTACATATTCTTTACTTTAACAACATTTACTATTCACTAAGCTTTATTGAAAAAATTATTTTGCATTCCGAAATACGGAAATCAGGTGTTAAACGCTTGAAAATTTTCTTCGATTATAAAGTTATTAAATATTAGAGTTAAAACTCTTATACACGTTCAAGGGCATTAACTATCGGTGGCGTATTGGGAAAAGCGTGAACACATACGTTGCAATAGATTGAAACTATACTTTTATAATAACTGAAAAAACAGTAAATATCGTTATTTTTTTTTTAAAAAAAATAATAACTATATTACGGATTGGTAGAAATAAAGAGAAACTCGGTGTCGTAAATAATTGGACAGTTATAAATGGGAAAGGGGGAAGAATAACACATTTCCATTTTTGAGACGAAAAGAGATCCCGAGTGTAATATTAAATATTTACATTAAATACATCATGGAATAAGAAAATTTATAGGGATTTCAAATCAGCATTAAAAAGCTGTAATCAAACTTTCGAACTGAAATATAGTTTTTAAATTAGCCAGAAATAAACATCTTGATATAAATTTCCTTGTATTTCAAGTAGTCGTTTTCAATTCAAAAAAAGAAAAAAATTTCGGTGAACAAGCGGAATATTGGGTTTTATTCATATAAATACTTTTCTTTTGATTCATATAAATAATTTTTTTTGAGATGTTTTTTTTATATAGATGAAAATTTATATTTCTTTTTTGGTAACAAAAGAAATTTTTTATTTTTAAAAAGTATATATATATATAATATCTACTGTTTTCATTTATATAAATAGAAATTATTTAAAAAATAAATTAATTAACAAGTTATAGATTAAGAAAGAAATATATAATTTCTAAATGAAGATGCATAAAAAACTTAGATGTTTCTTAAAATAATATGAAATAAAATATTGTATATTATAAGACATACAATAAAAGTCAGAGCAAATTAACCATACAGCTGTGTTCTTTTTATTCTTGAATAGTATGAGTAAGTTTTCTTACCATCAAATTTGTATCATTCATTTGGCCTTCAGTGCTATTGCCAAAATAAAGATGAGAAATTCCTCCAAAATTATCAGGAACCGTGATCATGTCTATAATGTTTGTGTTAAAAGAAATAATTCCAAAATTCTTAATTCTTACAATACCAAAATAAAAAAAAATAAAAGTTATTGTTAAAAATCTGTCTCGTAATATAAATTCATTTAAAAATCAACGCCATTTTTTGTATCATGTCAAATACCACAAATCTTTTAGAAAAGTATGCTCAAAAACTAATTCGGACAACATGCATTTTTCCCCAAAACCCTGTATTGTTCATCGCAATGTGCTAAGAAATCAAACGCAATTTAAGGAATAAATATCAGTTAAAAAAAATCTAACTCCAATATTTCGAAACAGTTCGACTTCGTCGCATTTACTCTTGGATTATTGCAAGGCGAAAATTGAGAAATAGTTCAAAAATGTGTGAGAATCGAAAACTTTTTGTAACTTTTTTTAATCAAACTGGCTGAGCGTGCGCTGAATTTGAAAAGCTGATCTATTTGTGAAGCTGAACTTTGACCTTCAGCTTCACAAATAGTGACTAGATGTTTCTAGTGGTTCAGAGCCACTTTGAGACTAGATGGCGCAAAATCAGCTCTTGCATTCTTAATATAGTCGTATAGAACACGTCACAACTCAAACTGAAAGTAATTAAATTATCTTTCAAATTAGCTACAGAATTAAAATATTATATTGTAGCTATATATATATAAAATAATTTTTAAAATCTCTCAAAAGTTTAATTATAAAATATTTAAACATATTTCTAACGTAAATTTTCACATTTTACGGAAAATACTTTGATATTAAATTTAGAAAATATTAAGTGAAAATAACTTCATCATAGTTCTTTATATAAAGTGTGAAGGAAATTAGAAGGCCTGGTTTTCTTGTCACATATCTATCATTTATTTAGTCCAGATAACTAGACAGGGATTTACAACTTAAAGTGGACTCCAAACAACTGCAAACATCCATACTCATGATTCGAATCCATGAACTCTTGAACCGAAGACCTGAGCACAAACTTTCGACTGCCAGATCAGCTTACATGCTTGAGACTCTATAAATAATAACAAATTATAATTTAATATTATATTAAAAATAATTATGTATTGGATTGTTTAATGGCAAATTTAAATAATGAATTCACATTCTAATAAACCTAGACCTGTATCTTAGCTACTTGGTAGCGAAACCAGAAGGACTCGATTATTTTCAAGATTTGTAATAAATACATTGAAATGAAAAATTATTTTAAAGGATACGATACACAAATGTTGCAGTGCAGACGAAAAGAATGAAAACTCGTATGGGCAGCGTCCACTGGTTTTTTGTTTTGAGGAAAAGCGTAAGAACACACTGCAATGCGATGTACACTAATCCTAGAGCAAAGAGCATTATTCCTCCAATCATATGCGGAAGTCCAACATCCATGAGCTGAAATATATTTTAGAGATAAATTATTTTATACCATATAAGTACTTTATAATAATTCTTATTAAGGAAATGATTTAATAAGAATTATCTTAATATAAATAAAATGATAGTATATTAATTATATAAAAAGAACTCTAAATATATTAGTTTGGGGAAAAAGTAATCCATTATTTTTTCGGTAATGATCTGTAGTGATCGATATCTCGTCAGGTATATATCAAATATTTTCAGATTTATGCTCGTTGGAAAGGTGACATTTGACACTAAAATATCCTCTTGTGGTTTTTTGTTTGATTAATTCAGTTACGAGTACAAGGTTTTAAAAATGGAAGACAACAAACAGAAAATTCGATACATTTTCGTTTTTCTCTTGAAACGGCGAAAAAGATAGCCAGGTGGCTAAAATTGTGAAAGGTGTTTATCGTCCTATATAAAACTGTAACAACCAGTTATGTACAATTTTTGTTTCGTCGATTCCTTCGGGTATTTTTGATGTTAGAGATGCACCTCGCATGTGGATACAGCATCGTCGAAAATGTCTATTAAATATCAAAAATAATCGAAGTTAACCGCGTGTCAGCAGTCGTAACGCGCAAGACCGAAAAATATACATGAAAGCTGTTTTAAACCTTTTTACAAAGCGAATCCAAAAGAAGTTACATAAAGTTCACGTAAAAATAATGGATTTCTTTTTCCCCAAACTAATATAAATATTCATCAATACATAAGAAAAAAAAAAGAATTTCCAACGCATGCGCAGTCATATAAGAAAGAAAAAATAATTCTCAGCGCATGCGCAGTGATAAAAATGCCATCTGAAATTTTAGAGAAATTCTAGAAATAGCAAATATAGTTCAAACATAAAATTCCTTAGAAAGAGCTTTTCAAAATTGTTTTCGCATGGAAAAATTATTAGAGTAAATGATGATTTTAAATTTAAGTAAAAATAACACACTGCGTATCTTTTGGAATGCTATGTATACGTAAATAAATGTTGTCAACAACTCTTTTTTTACTCAAAAATCACTACAAAATTCTGAGCAAAAACTGAAACGCGATCAGAAAATTAATTTTTTTATTGACGTTAAACCCGCTTTGACACCATTTATAAATAATAAAACTTAAAAAAAAAATCTAAGCAGTATTAGCGGACAAAATTATAAATGAAATGTGAAAATTCGGTATTCAACGAATTGAGGGGGGGGGGGGGCTACGTGAATTCTCAATTCCTCAAAATTCTCTACGAAAAGAATTCTAAATATTGCTTGAAGAAAAATAATTAGCATTAACTTTTGATTACCTAAATCTGTGATATTTGGTGTCAAAGTAAAGTTCAAAATCCTATCATATTTAACACCTATGTGACTGATAAAAGTTCTGATAATGATGAAGAGAAGGGAAATTAATAATAGTACTAAGCGTTCCATACATACAGAAATCATATAGGCACTGATATCATCTCTCATTGACATATCTTCCAAAGATATTGAATACTGCATATAATCGCCCGTTATTGTAAGCAATATTACTAACGCCAAGCAATTGTTATAAGTAAAAGAATTCTTCACTGCTTTAAAATAAGATGTAATGACCATATTTCTCCGTAAATTGAAGTCTGATTGGTGCAAATTGTCTTCTACTTCATATACGAGTTCTAGAAATTTATTCCAATATTTAAACTTCATTGATCACGAAATATTATGTCATGTCACTTTGCATTAGTCAGGTTGGCTACGAGATTCCTGCTGAAAACTTGATGTTAAAGAGTTGTAAATAAACGATTTTAAAATCAATGTAAGAGGAAACTGTTATAAGACAATGCAATATACCACGGATATTATGAAAGAAATTAAGGTTAAATAAGTGACAATAATAGTTTTGCATACGTTAGAAGTGTTACACACAATGATTTGATATTGCATAACATTTCTACTAACTATTTCCCCGAAGCATTAATTATTTGATGATTCCTGTGAACTAGTTTGCTAATTAGTCCTACAGCAATCTTCTTTAGCGCCTTCATTATTCGTACGATACAAAGCATTCATCAAAATATAAGATTTTCAATTTAACATAGCTGACATGATTTCATATTTAAGATTTATAAGAAACGTCATCTAGTTTAGTAATAACGTATTCTACAATATTATACATTTTTTTTAAAAAATATTTGTTTGCAGGGAATTCCATTTCGGGGAACTTTTTTTTCTAATGACGGGCACACTGGGTAACTGGACCCGTCACCCACAACAAGGCCGGGAATTGCTGCTCAATGTAGCGTTACCCGTTGGGTACCTGTGAACAAAGTCACGGGGATACGAGTAGCATTACCCACGTCACATCACCACAAACCAGTTAATAGGGCGGGCTACATTCATCTCAAGAAGAAGAAAGGACAAAGATACACAGAGAAAGGAAACCATGCCTAAACCGGGATTTAAACCCGGGACCAACAGCCCAGGGGGCAGGCACGCTAACCACTCAGCCATTGGCCGGCTTCCGGAGAAAGTAAAATAATGAAGAATCCATTATTACTAGTCTTCATGAGATGTTAATTGGACTATTAAAACACGTGCCATGGAAGATATTAACACTAAGTGCATATTACGAGTACAATTATAATTTAAAAAAAACCACAGACTGAAAAATTTCGAGTTGATCGGATTTTTTTATCACTGCTTCTTTATCAGTCGCAAAAGAGACTACACTTTTTATTTTTCTATATATTATCACCATTGATAAATTTAAGCAATCTCTAAAGAAACTGTTGTAATTATAATATATATTTTTTATAAAAAATAACTGCAATAGATTTATTAAAAAATAATAATTAATCTAAAATTGCTTATACAAAGTTCAGAATGTTTCCTTAATCAGAACTCTTTTGAATGCATGGTTTATTTTACACGTAACACAACATTATTAATTATTTTGAATAATAAATAAGAAAAAGATATATAATTTATTCAACAATTTTCTAAATTCCTCTCTTTATTTCTGATATTCCAAAATTATTTAATAGAGTTTCTACTATTATAACATCAATTTCAAAAATTTTTAGATATATATGTACAACGATAGAGAGTGTTTCGAATTAAATTTTATTTCAAAACTCACCCAAATATCTCTGTTTCTGTAGAAATTTACCGGATATCCAGTGACCAAAGTAATACCTAACATCGAAACTATACCCACAAATAGGCTAAGCTTATTCACAACGGAGACTAAGCTACTTTTATCTCTATTTTTTTCCGTCACTATCATGTATTGTTGAATCATGAATAATACTCCTGAAAAAGAAAAATGAATATTCAGCGTAAAAATGCTTTTATTATCATATTATTCATTACTTTTCAGCATTTCATTACGAATAAAAATAAAGCTTAATTGTGATATGACAAATGAAAATTAATGAAAGCAATATTAAAGAAATACAGTGGATTTTTAAATTTATGCAAAAACTACTTTATTTTGAAAAGAAATATTTTTAGATTTCTTAATCAATAGATGCTATTAAATTTATTAAACGAATGATATTTATTTTATAAAAACCATAAAATCTAATACAGAAGATTCAAAGTCAGTTACAAATGTTTCTGAAAGATGGTGTTATGACTTAGTCGCATTCCAAAAACATCTGTACTATTAATATAATCATATACATCTTGAATTAACTTTGATGCGCGCTCAGCACTTACTGCTCAGATCTTGACTGAGACAACTGCATACCATGCGCCACCTGTCTATGGCATTCCTAACTAACTTTGACATCTCTGATTGAATTGTTTGTTTTCTCCAATATATTTACCACTTGTTTAATTATTCTATGCATTACGATTACGAAATATTAAAAGCTTAGGATTTTTTATTACATGTAATATTAATAAATATGGAAGGCCTCTTAAATTGTAAAAGATTTTAAACTATTTCAACCAAAATTCATTTTTTAAAACTTTTTTAGTGGAATTTATTTAATGGACATTATACTGTCGATTCCTTTGAGTATTATATTATTAAGCAGAGAACGTGATGGCCACATCACTTACCACACATTCCTCCTAAGCAGACCAAGGTTCCAAAAATTCCATTTTGAGGGGGTGATCCAGCGGCATCACTGCATTAAAAAGAAAAAAAATAGATCTTTAAAACGCAAAAAAGAAAGAAATATGAAGATATTAAGTTTTATTAAGGCAACCGCTTACAATGCCTTAAGGAGAAAGTTTAATATTACACAGTTTTATTATGAAGAAATTTGTTTTCAGTTCCTTTATAATAAAACTCAAGCAGTAAGCATAGATTACTAAATATAAAATGCCCCCTTTACTTATTACTATATTTTAAGCTATATAATATGAAAATAGCTATATTTTAATTAGCCTTCATAATGTAGACACTATTTGAAGCTTATCTTTTGTCTAAGTTACTTTTATTTTTCTATGAATTTTAGAGTTCATTAATTTTTTCGTTTCACTAATCTTTTATGTTCTAGAATGTTTTCATGGTGATCTAATGGTATAATATACTTCTTTAATAAGACAATGAGAACAGGTAGTGAAATCCATGAAAAAAATGTGCATAATACATACATTTCCAATAAATGATAGTACAGTTAAAAATTCGTAAATCACCAAAGAATACATAAAACTATTCATTAAAAATTTATTAATGCATATTTCAATACATTATTGACAAACTAGTTACAATATTTCCATTTGATAAGTAAGCCACCATCATAGCAAACATTCCAATTTAATGTTCAAATCTAGTAAAGTTTTTAAAAAAATTATTAAATAAAAATTACTAAACTAGTATATATGCAAGATTTGGACTAAAAGTAATTATTTTTTTACTCCATGGAATGAACAGTCTGACAGTACAGTATAAGGTTGACTTACAGCTTTCGAGAATTCCTTCTAGTGTTATCTCTGGGTAATTAAATTTTATATGCAGGAGAGCCATTGGCTACTGATAAAGCTGTATAAATAGGGGTGGTCGATATTTAGAGGTTTAAATACCATCAAAAATAAAAGAAATGACCAATAATACGGTATTACCGTTACTTAAAGTTGACCGTTAATGCACATTTAATGTGGATTATAGATATAAGTCAACAGGGAAAATTATATACCGTAAAACTCCTAATCTCTCAAATTAAAGACGCATATGCTAGAGCAGAAAACCAAATGCTGAATTTCTCAAAAGACAAATCAACAGTTCAAAAGAAACGTTTTGGCATCAATCAACAAAACATCCAATGGATTATGTCTAAAATAATTTATCCACATAGACAGGGAATGATTACCAAATTGGCCCGTAAGTCCTTAACATATAAGAAAAATTCTGGAATTCTTAAATATAACAAGGCTATTACACATCCATCTTTTGTAACATTTGGACTTCTCTTTTTGAAATCTTAAGAAAGCATCTTAAAAATCTAAGAGACAAGTCAACATTTTAAGAGATAATGGTGATTTCCCAGTTTATCACCTTCGGTTAGTATGAATAATTGTCAGGTTTGTATTTTAGGATACAAAATACCATAGGCGTAATACAAGCTATCCACTTGTTTTTGGACAGATATTTAATATGTTGAAATATTAAAATCCAATGGATTATTGTACACTTTTAAGAATATTATGGACGTGGACACAGGGCTAGTTAAGGCATCTTTACCAAAAGTTAGTTGAATTTGAATACTATCCTAACCGATCCGTCGTGTTCAATTAAGGTGGCTAGTCACTTTAAACAGACCAGACGTCGCAATATCCTCAAAGTGAAATATTACCTCTGGAATGGTAGTTCAAATATTGGATGGTCTGCTTGATCTCTGCTTCTAAATTACAAAAACTCCCACCCGTCTGCTTCCATCTAACTGGTAAGGCCCAAATTTGGGATAGGTACAGGGAAGTAAACTGGTAAAACTACATTTTTAAAAATCAATGATGAAGTTGCAATGTATGATTACTGTAAATTAAGAAATTTAAAAACTGAATTCATAACATATTATATATGTATAGTAAAGTTCTTTTCAGCGAATATGGAGTTTGATTTACTTAAGACTCTTATGTCACTTTTTGCAAACAATTAATCTATTACTTAAAGTGGATTCCAAACTACTACAAAAGTTTAAGACGGAGGTTAGAATCGAACCCACGAATTTTTGAACTGAAATATCCAAGGGCTAACTCTTCAGCGGCCTGTTTGACAGCCTGGGAACAGATATGTTAGATGAGAATCAACAAATAACTACTGATTTATGCTACATTCGAAAATTAACCAAGTGCAACCCCTAAACTATCCTAGTACGTTAATACTGCGCGCTAGCACAGTACACTTGCCCTGCACAAGCTAATACTTTTAATACGATTTTGATTCATACGATGAAAATTCAATATTTACAGTTTTTAAAATATTAGTTTGGGGAAAAAGAAATCCATTATTTTTACGTGAACTTTTAGTAACTTCTTTCAGATTCGCTTTGTAAAAAGGTTTAAAACAGTTTTCATGTAGATTTTTAGGTCTTGTGCGAAGCTACGACTGCTGACATGCTGTCAAGTTTGATAATTTTTGATATTTTATAGACCTTCTCGACGATGTTGTATCCATGCGAGGTGCATCTTTAGCATCCAAATACCCAAACGGAATCGACGAAACCAAAATTGTGCGTAACTGGTTGTTACAGTCATATATAGGACGATAAACACCTTTCACAATTTTAGCCACCTGGTTAGCATTTTCGCCATTATAAAAGAAAAACTAAAATGTATAAAATTTTCTGTTTGTTGTCTTCTATTTTTAAAACCTTGTACTCATAACTGAATTAATCAAACAAAAAACCACAAGAGAATATTTTAGTGTCAAATGTCACCTTTCCAATGAGCATAAATTTGAAATTGTTTGATAGATACCTCACGAGATAGCCATCACTACAGACGTCTACCCAAAAAATAATGGATAACTTTTTCCCCAATCTAATATATAGCTTTAACATTCAATGCTATAACTTAAACATAGTCATACTATACCACAAAACTTTTTAATTTTGTGTAATAAAAATGGGCTTGATTATTGAATCTAAAGTCACAAAGAATTCAATCGGAAGAATTAGTTTGTAAAATAACTTTTTTTATAAATAACTTCAAATTTATAAAGATATTAAATTCCACTCGTGAATATAAATATTACATCACATTCTAAAAGTCAATTGATTACCTTATCAAAGTAATTTTTCATTCTTTGTACTTTAACCTTCATTTAAGCTATTTATGTTCTAAAATAATGTTACAAAATCGTAAGGGAAACTGTTGCCAGAAATTTATTCCAATTAGCATAATTAGTGTTATAATAGAGACACAGTAGGAAGAACTCCATAACAATGGAATAATAGGAAGAACTTTTCCACTTTAATGTAAATGTTGTCATCAGTAATATTCTCATTTTTCATAATTTCCTTAGAGAACAAAGCATTTCTCATAAACAAATTGATTTCAAGGTGAATGTGTATTCCATTTCATTCATCATGTAGTATTCTAGGATTGAGTATTTGCTAATCAAAAAATAATAATAAATCTTGGAATAAAATAAAAGAGAACCTGAAATTCGAATATGAGTAAGGAAATTTATTAAATATTTTCAAATGAATAAATCACGTTAGCTGACGCACGACACGCATGGATTGTTTTATTTGAAAAATAACATTTCTTGTAAAAAATTCTCTTCAACAGAAATTTTAAATTACATAGATACAATTATAAATCACTAGAACGAGAGAGAGCAACAGTTTCGAAATTTTCAGGTTTTTGTATTATTTGTTGCAAAAAGATAACAAAAAAAAAATCTTATGTCTATATCACTGGATCAAGTTTTCAGACTTGTGAATACTGTTTTGTATTTTTTATTCTATTTATTCTATTTTTGATCTCTCGACTTTTATTTGTAAATGATATTTGGGGAAATAGTCTAGAGTTGCATGTTTGTAGAACCGGAAAAAGTTATCTGCACCTAGTGATAACATCGTGTTAATTCGCTGAAAGCTGAATGGTTAAATCATGACCTTCGATTCAGCAGTTCGTGGGTTCAAATCTCACTTTGGCATGAGGCTGTTTATAGTGGTTCAATATCCACTTTTAACTGTAAGTTCTAGTCTAATTAACCCTCGTGTGCAAGAAATGGCCATTGCGTTACAAACAAATTAATACGCAGAAAATCTTTTTTTCAAATAACATGTCATGTTCAAATAACATGTTTTTTCAAATAACATGTTCAAACCAATATGATTAGTAAAACATAGTAGCTGTTTTACTAATCATATTGGTTTGTTAAAAACTCATATCAAAAAACCTTAAACATTTTGGCTATCCATTTATATAAGATTTCTGTTTAGTTTCCAGTTATATTTATTAGCTCTCAAAACTTAAATTTGAGCCTTTTGTAAACAGAGAAGAAAAAGATAAGAATAAATTAATTTTAAACCAAAAATATTTACAGTTGCTTTATTAATGATAGAAATGTGAATTAAATCCAAATTCAGGTGTCGTTAAACTCTGGATAGAGTTAGCGGTCTATTAAAAACGTTCACTAATCACTTGGTTTTCATTTTCTTATTATAGGTTAAAAGCATTTAATCAGTTTTTATTTACACATTTTTAATCAGTTGTTATTCACACATTTAATCAGTTGTTATTCACACATTTAATCAGTTGTTATTTACACATTTAATCAGTGAATAATTAAAATAACTAGGGATTTAGTAAGACAGGTCGTAAAAGTAATTTCAAGTAAAAGCGATTAATGTTATTCAAAAAGAAACTAATTACTATTTTCGAATTCACATATATTAGAATTTAAATTTAAGTTTTGTTTCGTAATTTAAGGTTATTTCTTCATAAAAATTTCCAAATTTTTAGTTTTTGATAAAAATTGCAAAATTAAATGTGAACGATGGAAAAAAATAAAGAAAATTAAATTCAGAATGAATAATTAAAATTGCATAAATTAAAGGAATACAAAGTTTAACGAAGATCAGTATCAAATGATTGTTGCTTACTACAATGCCATATTACATAACGAAATGTTTTATTTAAATTTTTTAATCGCTTCTCTTTGCTGAAACAGTAATTGAAAATTAATTACTAATCCCATAATAGAAAAACAAAAATGACATTTCCTTTTCAATTATTATTTACATTTCTTTAAAACAATAGATTCTGTATTTCAAATATTATTGTAATTTTGTATTTGTATATGCATCTAAGGCTTATTGACAAAGTGGAAAGGAAAATTTTCTACATTAACGTGAAACATTATAATTCACATCCATGAAAATCACTTAAAAATTGATAATTATATCAAATAAATATGTTATGTATCCAAATTAAAATTGAATTTAAATTTACAGAAAAAAATTTCTCTGAAGCATAAAATTTTAGAATTATAATACTGTTAAAAAATAAACATGAAATAATATCATTGCTCCTAGCACTTAGAAAGATATTACTAAAACAACATATCTAAATCATCAAAATTCCTTCTTTTTAAAAATAAATCATGTAGCGTGTTTTGTCTTTTATTAAAATAAGAAGCATAACTTATATTACATGTTGTTAATGTTAAAACTACCAGTTATGGCATCTTATCTCCATTTTTAAATCTTCTTTCAGTTTCACGGACATCTGCATTTTACTTTCAAAAACTCACAGAAAGCATTTTCGTTCGGGAATTAGTAAAGCGAAACAAAGGAGAATTTGAAATGCAAATCAAGTTGCATTGTTTTATAACATTTCATGTGACAGAGATATACTTATAAACAGCCATTTACATAAACGAGTAAAAGAAATATATATAGCTTCCTTCTTATCAACTTGTGAATGGCAACCAACTGTTGAAGGTAAAGTTCATAAGAACGCGTTGCTTCTTTTTTTAAATTATCGTTTGTGTAAGAAAAGAATAAATTGAAATGAAGAGGAAATTCTGTAGACGAGGACTTTACTTATGAAGTAAGCACAGATTTTGAAATTGCGCCTAAGAAATTAAAAGAAGAGATAATAATTATTAAAAATGTTCTAGACTCTAAACTAACTTTTACCTCTAAAGCTTAAGAAGAACAAGTATTTCAACTTTTGATTACAAAACTAGATATGGAATAGTTCTTTCCTCGACTAAATTATTCCTTAACTAAATCATCTAAAGTGGACCATTAGATGTCAGCTTGTTTTCTACTAATTGATAAGTCCAGATTTATGGAGAATGGTATAGGGATTTTGTTTGATATTCATATTTGTCAAAGTTAATTTAACCAATAAAGATGTGATTGTACGAAGATTTGGCTAGTTTTCTTTACGGGACAGCCACGTACTATCACAGTATATTTCTTCATAAAGAGTTATCTTCTATTATCACTGTACTGAAAATGAAATTGAAAAATTTTAGTGTCATATATTTATAATTTTTGTGTGATATTTAAAACATATTGTTTTCAATTTTATAACCAAGTACATATTGGTTGCTATTTTCATTTTTTTCCCCTTTTTTTTCTTTCTTTTTTTTTCATTCGCAAAAATGTTCTGTCATGCCAGTATTAACCGCAAAAATTTTAAAGAGAATTGATATAATGTACTACAAATGTTCAAGAAAATTGTAATTTTTTACACTTTTACTACAAAGGTGCTTAGGTTAGTTTAGAATATTGCTATACCTTACCAGTTGCCTATTCTTGCTGACTGAAACTGAAACGTAACACAGTCAACACCAAGCTATTTTGAATCATAATCAAATGAGAACTTGAAATATGACTTGAACACTTTCGTCCATGGAAAACCACGTTAGCCGAGGGACATTTAACCCTATGAAACTTTTCACAGACATGTCTTCTCAACATGTCGATCTTTAACAAAGTTTTAACCCGCTTTCTTTTAAATATAAGAGTGGTGCTTTTCCCCAGCAATTTACCGTGATTCCATTGGTGTGCATGTACTTATTTTATATAAATATCTGTGTTACATTGCCCAGTGGATTGCTCTCAGACCTCAATGAGAGGATTGTTATTTTTAGATCTAAAACGATGAAACAACATCTGATTAACAATAAATACATACTGGTCTCTAATGATTGACATGCTATGTATGTATCAATGCCAATGTTGCATCACATTATATTACGATATATCATAAATATAATTGTAAAAATCAAATTAATTATAATAGATAATATTATCAAGGTCCTTGTCAAAGTGACTAGTATTTTGTTATCTAATCAAATTAGTTATGTCTGTGAAGATACCACTATCAAATTAGATAAAGTTATAAGGAAGGTTTGAATCTTATAAATGATTATGAACTTCTTTTATAAACTTGCAATTGTAATAAGATTTTTTAGCAATGATTTGTAGATGATAAAAATAATGGAATTGAGGAATGCTTTCAAACAAATGGCAACAGAATTAAAACCAATTCATTTTACTGTCTTTGAGGTTATTCAAATTTATGTCAGTTGCATATAATTCTTTATTATTGATCATTTCGAAAGTCGATGGTTAATAATAAGCTTAGTCATTTTAAAGTAATAAAAATAAGTTAGAAAGGAAATTATATAAATAGACAAATACCATCAGTTAATAAATCAATAAAAGGAATGTTCTTGGAAACCCAAATTAATGAATTCTTGGTTACAACATTTCCTCAATCGAAAGAAATAAAATGTATAATTATTATGAAGGATGTTTTCAAATTTTTTTCAATATAATTACCTAAACGTCTTTCAATCATTTTAGAACTTTTTTTAGTCAAAAAACAAAATATTAAAGCAATGATTGTTAAATTTTAATTCATGATTTAGAAATCTCAACAAATTTTTCGTGTTCAAAAAAAATTTCTTAAATAAATTTTTGGAACCTTACAAATAAATTGACAGATGGGCAACCGCAGTAAGAGACATGATGATACAAAGTATTTGTTTTGACAGTTTCATAAAAAATTTGCAAGTGTGACAAAAGTATATAAAGGTAAAAGTGATTCTTTGTCACCGTTGTATATGTGAAGAAACATTGCAAATAAAAGATTTCCAATGGAAATCGATTATATCTCAACTCGTTTCAAGGAAAAAAAATTCCATTTCTTTTTTCTTAGGTCGATGAAATTTCTTTCAATTTTAAGCATCGATTTATAATTTTTAAGGACGGAATTTTTTAAAGCTTATTGATGTAACAGGACGATTATAAAAAAAAAATTATTTCCATTATTAATCTAAATACTTACATTTATATTTATATAGATCTAATAAAATAATAATATTGTTCTGTTAGATATCTTGATCTATAAATAAAAGTGAAGACATTTGAATTTCAATAATTTATTCAAAAACTATTTAAATATTCAACTGTGTAATTTAATTCATTCATAATATTTAACCAAATAACTTTATTAGAGTAGGATATATTGAGCCTGATAGATGATATATAAATTTCTGAATTTTGTGACTTAAAGTAACCTCGTTTTTAACATTCTCGCATTGTTTTTACTTAATAACTACAGCATTTTTAACTTTATTTGTTACAAAGTTGAAAGGAGTAACTTAATAGAAATACGGCGCTATATATATATATATATATATATATATATATATATATATATATATTA
>JAPDSC010038272.1:0-10668 GCA_026290005.1 Latrodectus geometricus
TTAACATATCTGCATTGAAATTAAAAAAATATTTTTAATTCATATTCTAATTTTGTAATAAATTTAAAATTCACGTGAATTTTTGCAGAAATAGTTGACAGGATAATACATAAATACTGAAAATTTGTTATAAAAATAACTTGACAGTGATAATGGTACTGTTATTTTTAAGCAACCCTAAGGCCTTTATGAATTTTTAGTGCATTATTAATCATTGTACTCGTTTTCCAGTCAAACTCTTCAGTAATACAATAATAAATATGCCATATCATAAATGTCATTAATTTGTAACAAATTTATAAGACCATTATAAAGGAACAGGAAAAAAATTAGAGATCATATGTCTACTAGAAGCTGATGTTACCAGAAGAAAATGTATTTCAATCAAGATATCTTAAAAGACCTAAATTTTGTTCAAAACCATAAATTGGAATAGAATTTTGACTTTTAATTATGATATTCTTTGTGGCATTTTCTTAAGAAAATTATGGAATGAATAAAAGAATATCAAATCTAAAGTATTTAATCTATTCTGAATATGCAGTGAAATAAATTGATGCTCTTTGAAAATGGGGAGAGATCACGTGTTAAGAGTGGTAAGGTAAATTTAATGTAGAATTGAATAACAATAAATGTTGTCATAAGGCCACTAATGATCTGTATTTCATATTTTTCCCCTCTTGATAATCATGAGTACTTAAAGATTCTGAAATGCTTTCTTTGGAACTCAAATAAATACTAACTATAATGAATTTAAATCATAACTTGTGAAAATGTTACTCTAATAATTTTGTTATTTTCATCCCTACTGAATTGATTTCCTTATTTATATTTTTAAAATAGCGTGTGCTGAGCTTGATAAGGGAGAAAATAAAATAAAATTATACATTATTAGCATTTTAAGAAGTTGCACTATCATTAACATAATTGCTTATTGCTATTTTTTATAATATGTTCTGTATCTGATTATTCAGCTATTGATTTATATAAGTAAATGATTAGCCGCCTACTCTGTCTTGTGGTTAGTGTGCCTGATTGCGAATAGGGCGGTCTGGGTTCGAATCCCGGTTCGGGCATGGATGTACTTTCTCTTTCTCTCTCTTCTGTATTTGTCCTTTCCTTGTATGAACGGAGTGTGAATGGTTGCCTACCCTATAAACGGGTTTCTATGGCATGTGTGTAGTGAGGAAGTCGGACTCCACACCCAATTGCGGTTCATTTGAAAGAGTGAATCAGCGCACCCATTCTGCCATGTCTGGCTGGCACTCAACAAAAAAAAGTAAATGTTTATTTTATGAAAATATCTTATAATGCATTCTTAAGTGTGCCTGCATATTTTTTAATGTTCATTGTCATTAATGTTTTTTTTATTTATTTCCATTGACTGACAACAAAGAAAAAAGATACAAATACAGAATAAAATAGAGAACACTAACAAAAATATGAAGTAGTGAATCAGCTATGCAAACACTCTCTCACTTTCCAATATGGTGGCCAAAGCTTATCAAGGTCATAAATCATTTTGCCGGCTTAGAACTGTTGCCTGGGGTGCACCATGAAGAGATAGGTCTACAGTGCACCCTGTGTCATTAATATTGAATATGAGTCCATTGGTGTTTTAATTATTATTAAATTCTGATCAATAATTTATTGTACAAATTCATGATATTCATACTTTGTATACAAAAGTAAAACATAAATTTTTAAAACACTTTATTAATTAGAAGCATGCAAGGGAGGATTTCTTAGTTTAGATTTTGATGACTTGATCAGCCAGTTATAAAGTAAAACAGAAAAAGTTCATTAGTATTTGTATATATTTGAAAGCTAATAATATACAAACAAATTTTTTGATGAATCTTACAAAAAATTTTAATTATAGTTCAGTGTGTAAAATTTTAAAGATTTTGTGAAATTTACATTTTTTGTTTTCCTTTCCCTTTAGGTATACTTATTGTCTAATTTATCAGTTACTATCATTATCAATACATATTCCCTTGTTAAAAATTTACTGAAATATCTAAATAAATAAAAAATTTATAAAAAATATATATTTTGCTCATCAGTATGCGTGATGTGAAAAAGCCTATTTAGCTGAATCTTCAGTATTTTATTCAACAGTTAATTGGTTTGATTCCGCATAAGCATGGATGTCTGCAATGATTTGGAATCAGTTTCAAACTAATAATTAACAATGCAAGATCCCAAAAATCAAACTAATGTATTGTTATACTTGTGTAGATTTTACAGTTCTGCTCTAAATCTTGTGCACAAAACCTTTAAATCTGTTATTTAAAATAACATGATTTATATAGTGAAACATATTCTTCTTTTGAAATATTTTTTATGAAATACTTTTAAAATGATGTTTTTTATGTGCAGTTTAAAAGGACTTAATTTTATTACTGTGAGGAAAAAATTTTTAATTTTTCTATTATCTTCCTATAGTCTATCTAATCACATCTTCCTATTATCTCTAGAAATAATTCATTCTATAATAACTCTTTTTCATAAACCAAGAACAAAAGTAGTAGTTATTCTAATATCTTCAGAAATAATAATCAAATTTGTTGTAGGATTCTGTTTATAAAAATCTTTTATAAAACTTATTATTAATTCTATTAATATGTAGTACATTAATAGAATTAATATTGTTGTATAATAATTATTGTTTATTGAGTCATTAAAATAAATTCAAATTAGCTCTCATGTTCTAAAATGACCCAATAGTTAATGACAATAAACAAAAAAATTTACTACAATTTAATTTCTTTTTGATAATTCATAAACATTTTTTTATCAATAATAATTTTTTAGAAATGACTTAATGAGAATAACAATAATCTCACACTCAATAAAGAAAAATATGTTTGTTGATATACATTAAATGCCTTTTCTTTCTCAATTTGCCTAGTATGTTTTAAAATTGAATAAAAAATATTTTTTTTTTTATTTTAAACTCCAGATCTGATTATTGGAGTTAGGAATTTCTACTTTAAAATTTATACCCTTAACAATGAAAATACATATCTTGATATGTCTGATACTCAACAAATCTTAAATTTTATGTTTCAACTTTCTTTGTTTTAAAGTAATTTTGTGTTTCTGTTTGAAAATACAAAATTACTTTAAAACATGTTCTGATACTCTACAAGTTTTAAGTTAAATATGCATCATTTTTTTTTTATTTAGTACATTTTTGTTTGAAATTACAAGTCAAATAGAATATTTTGATCTTTTTTTAGTGATTAGCTAGTAATTGGTATCACATGTATTAAAACCTTTTTACTTCGCCCAGCAAATTATATTAAGATTATTAAATTGTAAAAATTTAAAATTGTGGTGTTTTCTTTATGTTTAAGATTGATATTTTCATATTAATATAGCACTGCTGCCTATAATAATGTTAGAAAGTCCACTTTTATAAAATGTAAAATTATTCCCATTAAATTGCTTCAGAACTACTTGTAAGTAATCATCCACACACATTACTATTTACTAATTTTTGTTTCTTTTCCTTGTAATTAAACATTTTTTTTTTCTTTAGCCTTATAATAAAAGTGCCATCGTATCTTTTGTACACTTTTTTAATCTATTTTGTGCAAGCAGTTTAACTGATTTTCAAAAACAGTGCTCTGTGTAATATCAATTGCTTACAAAAGAGTCATAAATCATTATCAAATTGATAGTAAAAAATCTACACATCGCTTACAGCATAATTGAAATAATTCATAACAATTTAATGCACTTTCATATGCAATTTTTATATATTTAAATTAATTAAACCTCATTTAAATAGCGTACCATGAATTAAATATAAAATTAATTATGCTTGTCCAGGGTTGAATTGAAAGTAGCTGTATGGAATGAAATGAAACTTACACCAGATTGTTGGTCACCAACTTTAAAAGTTATACTACATTTCAAAACTTTGATTATTAGCGTTTATAATTAATCTTAACAGTAATTAACCCTTACTGAAATTCTAATTTTGCTTATGCCACATGCGATCCAGATAAAATCCTTATTTTTTTTTCTGTATTTAAATTGAGAACAGCTGAACAGAATGGAATGAAATATACATCAATTTATTAGTCTGACTTAAAATAAAAATTGTTAATTTTTATCTTTGATCACAGTATTTGTAATTTATTTAAAGTGTGAGTAACGCTGATTGGAACACCCTGTAAAGTTGCTTATACTGCAAGGTTATCAAATCGATTTAAACGATGTAACATTCTGATTTCAAGAATAGAAACAAAAAGGAAGGAAAAGAAAAATTATGCTAATCATTATTTTCTTCCCTTTCTACTACACTCTCATTTATTTATTTATTTTAATAAAAAAATATTTTTTATTAAAAAAAAAATATTTTTTTCACAATGCGACAATAATTGAAAATTTGTTGGAAAGACGATAAAAAAAAATCGACTTCAGTTCTTATTAATTTCTTTATTAAAGAGAATCTTCAAGCTTTCTCTCTCTCTTCACCTCATTCAATTTGTTTTAAAGTTAAGACAGGAAAACATATCACTGGAAATAAACTGTTTCTGTTTTGTTACAAGATTTGATTTGGAAGAAAATTTGAAGTCTATGTTCAAGAAGTTCTGTTGCATTTTAAAGATTGCTCTTAAAATGTTCCAAAATACATTAAATTAAGTTTTTATGATTAAGTTTATTATATCTACATTAATGTTTATATTGCATGTTCTGCTTGCACCATAAACGATATTAATTTTATCACAGTAGACGCTCATTGTTAAGAACACTCACAATTTCATGAACTTGTGGATAATCCCATTGATGTACAGTGATAATTTTAATTCTCCTTCACGAACTATAATTAAGAAAATATTTTTTAAACTCATTTTCAAGCAAGTTTTATCTTCGTTTATTTTTATTGATTTATTTATTTTTTAATCTCAGAGAATATTTAATTGCCTCAACTATTGAATCGTAAACTCTTCGAATGGTACATAATTGATTTGCAATGATGGCATCGATAATATTTTGGAGTAATTCATGTAGTATTTCTTCCGCCTTACAGCCCATTAATCAAATATTCTGGGGCCTGAGCAGCTACCAGGAGCGTCGGCAGGTGGTGGATCGCCGAGCGTCCTGTAGGAATGACAGGATAGACTTGAATACAGAATCAGAGGCCGCGAATCAACTCCCGATATTAGGATCCTGGTGTTTGGCGACCCATGCCTACGGCTTTTGACACCACGGTAATGGTGTCTTAATGGAGCCTCTAGTTGTCTGGCGAACATCTAGAATATTTTGCCTTGCCCAGTAACTCAGGCAATGCTGGATGGACTGTTGTACTATCTGAACCAATTAGTTGTTTCTTATGGCTGAAAAGACAAAAGAACTAACAAACCTTTCTGCATTTGCAGGTGAAGCCTCTGAAGTAGACTTTGCTGAAAAAGACAAGGGAACCCAGAGGCAATCTAGTGAAGGGCAGCAATGAATCCTTTACAGGAGGTAGGAATGGCCTCCAAACCACCTTCTTCTGGTGAGAGTCAGGAAGCTATCGCTAGCATGACTGACTCTCTGACCAGAATCAAGCTCAAAAAGAGACTTTTTGGTGCACAGCGAAAGAAGCTGGTGAAGGAATGCAAAATCCCCGAGGGAACTTGCGTTGAGAAACCCAAGGCAACCAAAGGCGAGAAGCGTTCCGCTAACCAGAAGGACTAGGGCAAGGCCGGAAAGACTGCCAGGAGAGAAGGACCTGAAGGAATTACCTACAGGGTGGCTCTCACGGCGGTCAAAGTGGCTGTGCTCATTGAGAGCCATCCAAAAAATGGCTAACAGAGGAACAGGCCTCCGACCTGGAACTCTTGTTAACCGAGAAAATAGGAAGGAATGAAGAAGGTTTTGTCCCAACCTTCCTATTTTGCAAACTTGAGAACGGAGCTCTTAGTGTCAACTATGCAGATCTGGGTAGCTCAATGTGGCTGGAACAGACTGTCAGTGACATAAGCCCCTGGCAGGTGCAAAAACTCTTGGTGGGTGAGGCAAGGAAACTTGTCAGAACCAACAAGATAATTGCAAAATTGCCGAAAATCTGTAGTAAACTGGAGCTTAAATAGGTCCCGAGGAAAATCGAGGCACAGAACGGTAGGGTCACTACAACAGAGTGGAGCATTCTTAACATCAAGAACGACCCATCTGGGCAGACCATCGTTCTTAGTGTGCCAGAACTGGATGCTGCCACACTTGGTGCAAGGGGATATAGGTTCCATATCGGACTTCACCAAGTGCAGGCAAAAGTGCTTGATAAACCCGCTTCTGCTGATGCTTGTGAAGGTAGTACAGGCCAAGTTCCACCACAGTAGAAGAGGCACCATTAACCTCAGTAAGAAGCCTCAGTAAGAATGACTCTCCTCAGTAAGAATGACTCTCTAACAACCGAAAGATCAATTGTTAGAAAACTTTTCAATAAAGCTAAGAAAAATGGTGAATGGGAGAACTATATAAAACGGCCCTCACTAATTATAACAAACTTGTTAGGAAAAGCAAAATTAACTCCTGGAGGAAATTCTGTGAAGAGACTGATTCTATCTCTGAAGGAGCTAGACTACAAAAACTCCTCAAAAGGGATGAACCTATTTTGGTTGGCACCTTAAGGGACGAGGAGGGTAATTTTGCTGCTTCCAAGAAAGAAGTTATGGAAATAATGACCAAAACCCACTTTCCAAGTTCTAGAGATATTTATAGCAACGAAGGGAAGCACTGAATTGGCTCTTTGCGAAGAGTCAATAGCGATCAATGGACCATCGCTAAGAATATCGTTAATCACAACATTGTTAAATAGGCAATCTCTGCCTTTAAACCTCTAAAAAGCCCAGGGCCTGATGGAATTATGCCCATCATGATCCAGAAGGCAGAGGAGGTTATCATACCAGTGCTAACTAGAATTTACAGAGCTAGCTTAGCACTGGGCTACATACCAAAGATATGGCAGAAGACCAGAATTGTTTTCATTCCCAAACCTGGCAAGGACACCTATGACCAGGCCAAGTCTTACAAACCTATCAGTCTTTCTTCATTCTTTCTCAAAATTATGGAGAAAATCATTAATCAGAATATTATAAATTATATACTTGGGTAGTAACAGTTCCTTGCATGCTCTTCAATTCACCTATCAACCCGGCAAATCTACTGAAACTGCTTTACATACGCTAGTTTCTAAAACTGAAATCACTCTGGATGAAAAAAAATTACCTTGCAACTTTCCTCGACATGCAGGGTGCCTTTGATAACACTTCCCATCTATCCATCCTCAATGCACTTAGAGGGGCAGGGATTAATCAGACCCTGTGTACTTGGATTGAGGCCTTGATTTCAGATAGATGTATACAAATGAGTATCTTCGATGAATCATTTGAAAAAAGACTACTAGAGGTTGTCCTCAAGGAGGTATTCTTTCACCATTACATTGGAACCTAGTTGCAAATAGCTTTATAAAATATTTAAATGATAGGGGCTATTATACGCAAGGATATGCTGAGCTGATAACATTGTCATCCTTATCCTTGGTGAGGAGTTCGACATAATTTGTCATCTCATGCAGGATGCTCTAAGTCAGGGCTTCTTAAACTTTTTTATATAGCGACCCCCTTCAAGCTTAGGAAATTTTAAACGACCCCCTCCTCCATATAATGAAATATATATTAACCGTAGATGTAGATGTAATATCGCACTATTTTACAATGTAAATAAAATAAGGAGTAAAGAATACGTACCCATTCATTTCACATATATATAATTGGAAACGTTGACGGGATATCGGTCGTAATAAAACACAATAAATAGAATGACATAAAACTATATATATATTTATTCAATAGAAAAAATAAACTTTTGTAACAATTTTTTATAAGAAAACATAAAACTATATCTATATATTCAATAGAAAAAATAAACTTTTGTAACAATTTTTTTAATAAAAACATATTATTAACATCAAATAATATTAATGTGACGGATGTGATTGTTTATTTTTACACAAATAATTAAATCTAGGCTCAATTTGAGTTAGTGCAGATCGTAATAAATTTTCAACGTTTATTAAAGTTGAACGGTATTTTGATTTTATGTAAGTTAATGTGGAAAAGGCTGATTCACATAAATATGTTGTACAAAATGGCAGTAATTTGTTCATTGCCATTTCCGATAGTAGGGGATATTCTGATTTGATTTCTATCCAAAATTCATGCACAGGCACTTGAGAAAATCTGAGTCGCAAGGTAGTATCACTTGTTAATTCGGCAAATTCTTCTTGTGCTTTTAAGTTTAAAAAATTAATTTCTTCCATTTCAATTGAAAATGGATTGCAAATCCATTGCTGTGTATCGATATCATTGGGAAAATACCTATGCATGTAAACTTCCATATCCTTTAAATGATTAACTATAATTTTTGTTATAGGAGTATCTTTTTTTGAAATATTGTTACTAATTATATACTCGTCAGTAAATGGAAACATTTCGAGCGATCCACTTTCCACTCTGTTCTTCCATGTAAGAATTTTTTTAACAAAGGCCTCAAGTTTATTTTTTAACATAAACATATTAACGCAGACTCCCTGCATTGATAAATTCATATCAATGATTTTATCAAAAATATCTGCCAAATAGCATAGCTTGAGAAGCCATAAATTATCGTGAAAATAATCGGCCAAATTAGAATTTTGCTCTGTTAGAAATATAAGAACTTCATCTTTTAAAGTTAATAATCGTTTCAAACTTTGACCTCTTGATAGCCACCTAACTTCAGCATGTAGCAATAAACTTGTATAATCCGAATACATATCAATGCACAAATTTTTAAACAATCGACTATTAAGTGCTCGACTTTTAATAAAGTTAATGATTTTGACTGCATCAAAAAACACAGTGTTTAATTCTGGTGCAATTTTTTTAACAACAAGTGCCTCTCGGTGAATCCTACAATGTGTAAATGTAATATGATCATTTCCAGCTTTAACAAATGCTGTAAAACCAAGATCTTGTCCGGTCATTGCTGCAGCACCGTCCGTGCACACACCAACACAATTTTTCCAATTTAATCCTTCTTTTTCAAAAAACTCATTTACTTTTTTATATATATCTTTTCCACGAGTATGACCTTCCAGAGGACGACAAAACAGTATATCTTCATGAATGCTTCCCTCATAAATATATCTTACAAAAAGTAATAACTGTGCCATTTTTGAAAAGTCTGTCGACTCGTCCAGTTGTATTTGCAAACTTTGAGCTGTCTTTAAGCCTCATAAGAAGCTGTTAAAATTGATCATTTCTAATGTCTGAAATTCTTTTGGACACAGTGTCATTTGATAATGGAATTTTACTAATTTCAGCAGCATACTGTTTTCCATGAACAATTTCAGACATTCTTATAGCTGCAGATAGTAAAAGTTGCTCTCCCATAGTAAAAGGCTTTTTCGTTTTTGCTATCAAATACGAAACTTCATACGATGCCAATAGATATTTATCATTCAAAGTAACATACTTCTCCAAAGTGTTCTTTTCTTTATTTGATGTTTGCAAAAGACGCTCAAAATATTCTATTGGCTTTTTTGATAACGTTGCATGTTTAGTATTCAAATGTCGTTGCAGTTTTGACGGTTTCATGCTTTCTGCAGCCAAAACTTCTTTGCAAATTAAGCACACTGGTTGTTCTTCATTGTTGTGAGAAGAGCATGTGAAGCCATACTGCAAATATGATTCGTCATATTTTCTTTTTTTTTGTTTTGCTAGAAGTCGGATTTGAAGCACTGCAACTTGGTTGTGACGGCGTGGCAGACTTATTAGTTGGAATTTTAATTAGCCATTTATCCATGATGGTTAAATAATAATAAATAATTAAACAAAATGTAATTGAACTTTAACGTAATAATTAAAAACACCAACTGAAAATTACACAGTAAATACACACACGTCACTACGAAGACAAAGCTGAGTCCAAACTGAAGTACAAACAGAAAAATAACTACACTCGAATCTTTACCAGTGCAATGACAACAAATCACGATCAGATCAACCCCTACGCATGGCGTGTTCAAAGTGTGCAGCGCACAAAGGCACCGTATCACAAAGACGCCGAAAAAGAAGCTTTCATTTAATTTTTTTTATTATTCTTTTATAAAAATAATATGCCGATTCGCCTAGCCTAGCTTGATTATGCTTCCGTATTGTATGTGTAAGCTGTAAGGCGACGCGGCGTCTGGGTACTTATAATCACTAAGTTATCTTGCAAACATTGACGCCGGCGACCAGACATCAATGTCGAACGTTCAGTTGAAAATCGAGGAGCGCGTTGTATTTATTATTTTAAATGCTACTTCCATATTTTCATTTATAGGCCCTACATAACAGTTTTGCATTGCCACTTTTATCAAAAATAGTTATAATAAAACTACAATAGTTTTTTGTATGATTTTTATTTGTATTAATATTTGTACGTAGTGTGTATACTAATTTTAAAATTTTATTTATAATGATTGAAAAGTATCAGATCTTTGCGACCCCCCTGGGGGTCGCGACCCGCAGTTTAAGAAGCCCTGCTCTAAGTTATGTAGGTAAATGGTGCATGGATAGGGACCTGATGGTTAATCCTCAGAGAACCTACCTCGTACCTTTCACACGCAAAAGGAAATGGGAG
>JAPDSC010038283.1:4841-18066 GCA_026290005.1 Latrodectus geometricus
TAGGTACATTTTACAGTTTTTCTTTATCAAAGGAAAACTGTAAAATGCATCATCCAGAACCCAAAGATCACTATGGGAATACGAAACAGATTACATCAAGTTCACGTAAAATAATGGATTTCTTTTTCCCCAAACTAATAAATTATATTCAACAGTGATTTAATGAGAAAAAAGTGAACTTTAAAGAGATTCATCTCCTTTTTAAACAACAACCCATGATCACAAACTTTAATCCTATATGAACACCCCAGCAACAATCAATGTTCAGTTGTCATAGGAAGAAGGCAATCAATATCAATGCGTTTTCCCCAAGATTCGAACTTAAATCGATTGGAAGAGAAATGTTCTGTTTGGAACTATTCCATGTTCCTTATTTGCAAATTTCATTTTGTTTTCTACAAGCATTTATTAACTACGATGTCAAAAAAGGCTCTTTTTAGTTTCCTTTATAACGAAAATAGTATTAAAAAATTAAAAAAAAGAGAAAGTTATTTCCAATTATTTGTTCCGATCGTTATTTTCATAAACTAAAGTTTAAATATTTTCATAATTTAAAGATTCAAAAAGTTTCGCGATTCAAAGTTTTGAAGTTTAGTTTTAGAATAATTAGATTGTGTGTCTTTATTAAAATTACAAAAAGTATGACTTTGTTATATTTAATTTCAGAAGAATCAAAAATTAAAATCAAATGATCTTAATTTTTTCCCCCTTTTTTTGTTCTATTTATGAGAAAGAAGCTTTTGCGTCTTTTATAATAATATTTGAAAAAAAATATTTTAAAAAATTTATCAAATAAAATTGTTTTGATAACATTTACGTAAAGTATAACATATCTAATATAGCATTCCATGTGAATTCAATTTTAGTTATTTTTCTTTACGTTCAATTGTATAACATTAATGTAATATCATTAAATATAAAAAATACTTTCACGGAATCTGGGATCAAGAAGAATATGTTGTTGTAATTTTTCTTTAATTTTAATTTAAATTCTAATTTGCAATGATTTTCTTCAATTATTTAAAAAAATATCAATGTAATAGAATATATAAGATAAACTGTTGAGACTCAGAGAGAGAATCGTGCTCGAATACCTTCATAAAATCCCCTCGTTCAAATGGAATCGACCAAAACGTATTCTCAATGAATCTCTACACTTGAAAAATAAATTTCCTCACATTTAGTCTTTGTCTTAAGTGTTATTTTTATGTAATTGCAATAATAATAATAAATACTTTTAAAAAAAAATGGTTAATATTTTTCTTCTAAAATTCAAGTACTCTCATTGTATCAATGAAAACTCAATATGTGGAATTAAGTAACTTTTTTATCTTAACTTTGTTAATCTTTAGTTGTAGCCGAAGGATTTAAAGATATATTAAGATTTCATAATTCTTTTCTGATTGAGATACATTTACTCTGCCTTTTTTCAAATGCTGTAAAACGTTTGTTTTAAGCATTTTGGAAAAGCTTAATGTTTCTTCCAAGAGATGGCGCTGCTCTTTCTTAAAGCTTCGCTATTCTTGTCTTGCCTTTAGAAGTACAGTTAACTCCTGATTATCTTTGAAACTAAGTGGCGTAGCTATCATAGATAATTCGATTTCGCGAATAATCCATATAGTTATAGAAAGAGGGAAAAAATCAAAATAAATACCAATTTAAACAATTCAAACACTCAATAGGTTACATAAATACATTGATTACTTCAGGAATAAAAAAGTTATTCATGGTTTACAAATTAATTCATGATTTACTTTTCAGATCATTAGTCATAATCTCCTTTATTTTTACATAGAAACACTTCTTTTTTGTTACGGAATATTTTAATTTATTTATTGAATTTAAACTGAAAACAGACATCGAAGTTAAGCATTTCTGGGTAATAAAGAATTTATTTTGTAAGATTTTGTTCAAACAAGTCATTTTGAATTATTGTTATAAGAATTATTATTTATTAGAATTGTTATAAGAATTTTGAATTATTATTGTTATTCAACAATATTTCAAATAGTTCATTTTTTTCCAATTATAATCTGGGAATAAGTTTATTTTGATAAATATATAATTGTAACAAACAAAAGTAGTTGGAGGAAGATGATAATTCCCTCCTTTATAGAATATAATTCCACACTTCCAATTTAAAATGTTCTTTTGTTTTTTAGCTTTTATTCTAAATAAATCGTTGTGTAAAAAATATTTCAGAAACATGCTCTCTAATAAATCTGATAAAAAGTACTTTTTTATAAATTTCTTGTTGCTTTAGACCTGGAATAGTTAATTTTTATAACTATTATATACTTTTGAATGTTTGTTAGTTGTAAAATTTTTTAACCACTGGTTTAGTTGCTTATTGTAGGGTATTTGCAAACTACTTTTACAATCCCTTGAAAAGAACTTATGAACATGACTTAGTTAAAAGAGTTTATTTCTAAAGATTTTCCGTACATATTTTTTATTGACTTAAGTGCAAAAGTTTTTTTAGAATTACTTTTTGAAACTTTAAGTAGAATTTCATGGAGCATTCTCTGTTATTTAAAAAATAGCACGGAGCCGAATTTTTTTATCACAGAGAATAATTTACTTTTTATCAATACAAACTTGTATTTAAAATTAATCTCACTAGCATTTTCAAAAAATAGCAAGCTAAAAGAAGTCGAAAAATAGAATATTCTATAACATTCTTTTAAAACTTCTTGGAAGGAATGCATGTCAAAGTAATCAAACTTTATTTATTCTCTAATTACAACAAATTTACAAGTTATTAATTTTCTTTTCTGTGATTAATGAAGAGAATTATTTGAAAAGAGAAAAAGTTATTATTATATATTACATTAGACTGCATCCTCTTTTACGAACGACTTACCAGAGAGTCAATTGAAGTCATACTTTCAATGTTAAGATAAAATAAAGTTTTGTATCACAGTAAACAGAATGTAACCATATTTGTATAATTTGCATAAAACTATCTCGTAACAAGCAACAACAGATAGGAGCAGCCGAAATGGCAATTACTTCAAAACTAAATGCAAAACTTACTGGTCAAGAACCATGAATAAATTAAATGCGAAGAAATTTTGAACATTTTCAAAAGACATGAATATTTTTTTTCCAATGATGGGCACTGGGTGATTGACCCTTCACTATAACAAGGCCAGAAATTGCTACTCATTTAGCGTTACACGCTGTGAACCAAGTCACGGAGGCGAGTATCTTCATTACATACCCCACACCACCACAAACCCGTTTCCATAAGTCAGGCCACATTCATAAAACATCTCAGGAGAAAGAAACTCAAAATGTACATATCTAAATCGGGATTCGAACTCAGGACCTACTGCCTCTTAGTCAGGAACGCTAACCACTCAGCCATCGGGCGGCTAAAGACATGAATATAGTACAATCAAAAGAATATTCATTAATTTTATCTACGTGTTCAATTTTCTTTTAATTTTGTATATGAAAATCTTAAATTACAATCTATTTAGTAATTTTTTTTCATATTATTTTAGAATGTTTAGAATTTATTTGTTATTTTCTACACTTATGAAAGGAAATAAATGATTAAACGAGAAATGGCTTTAATATGTTAAATATATAGGTATTATTTTAATATATTTTTCGAATATATTTATCCTTTTATACACTACTTCTAAGGTAATCAAAGAGGAAAACAGGAAAATATCAAGTAAATTTGAAAATTACCCTCAAAGTACAGTTTCACTCAATGTAAGTGTACATGTTTTCAGAAAGACAAATCATATTCTATCAAACTTTTCACGTTTATTGAGTATAATATGCACCCCTCGATGTTTCTTATGGATTAGTACTATTTTTTTCTGACTGGTGATATTAATTCAATAAAGGATCACATATTACTCTCAAACTTATTGACGTCATCTAAGCATAAATTTCAAAATTTTGAAGACAATGCTTAACACGACAAATTTAAAAATTAAAATCTTACAATTGATGAAATATTGACTTTTACAGAATATGTTCGCTAAGGTCTTTGACCAAAATTTACAAAGCATTCTCCCCTAATTTATTCACAAAATAAATATACCATAATCTACCTGTAATATTGCATAAATGTCATGTAAATGCATAAAAATACAAAAATAACATTCCATTAAATACTTAAAATATTTTCGATAATTCGATAGTTAACAATTATTAAATCATTGCAAATTTCAAAAAACGATAGATAAATACATCCTCCTTATTCTTTGATTACAATTAACAATGTTCAATTTCATATTTCTTAAATGTTTAGGGTGAATGTGTACATAAGAATCACTAGTTTTAAATTTTGAAAGACTACTTGAATTCTATTATTTCCGTATCTTTCTACAGCTTTTTATTCGTCATTTTAGATAAAATAATGGCTTGAATATGCAACAATGTATCTAAAAGTAATAGCAAACTCAGTTGCAATTTTCTCAAATTTACATTTAAAAAATTACCATTAGCATGGTACCGCAAGAAAGCATTTTTGCATGTTCTTCTACAGTTCAAATGTGTTGAGATTTCGTAAGTACGACCCCCAGTTCGATACCAGCTCCTTGAGATTTTCTCTTTTTCCTATTCTCTTATGAAATAAAAATAATTGTAATAAGTTTATTTAAATTCTGCTAAAACGCTTAGAGAATATTTTGTGTATTTTTTTAGAAATGAACTAGAAATTTTAACTTTGGTTGAAGAAAAGACTCAAAATTACTTAAATATTTTTAAAATAAATACATAAAAATTATAAAATTATAATAAATTAAAAATGATAAAGATAATAATATTTAAAAATTGTGTGGGTGTGGGTGTGATACGTATAATATCATAATATTTTTGTTTTAATATTTTCTTCATTTAGAAAAATATATATGTTTGAATCTAAACCCACACACTAAATAAGAAACACGGGTGAAACATTAACAGTTTTGGCTAAATTTTAAGAGAATAGGACTTTTATTAGGACATTTAAGTGAGTTTATTTACTAGCCAACTTCCTTGTACCTATCCCTGAGTTGTGCTCTGCCTGTTAGATGGAAGTAGCAGAAAACTCCCTAATACTTGACCTGTCACCCCCAGAGGTATCATTCCACTTGAAGGACATTGCGACATATTTAACGTGCCCCAGCAACCTTTAAAGATCATGACGGTTCCTCGATAATGAAGGGATTCGATCTCACTACCTTCCGATAATGAGAACGACGTCCTAACGAATCAGGCTATCGCAGAACTAATAATAGGATGTCGCATTTTAAAACGAAAGGTTTAGGGTTCAATCCCAACTACTGTTGAACACTGGAAAATGTATGCTGCACTTCTGCTCTCTGCATACACGTCTGTCAATTGTTCCAGAAATGATCTTACGGGGTGAATATTAAAAAGCTTAAGTCGTTGACCATGGAGTGTCAAAGTATATTTACACAAATAATATTGCAAATATTATAAAATCCCACAACCAATGGGTTGATTGATCTATTGTAATAGAAAGTAATTAATACAATGTGAAGTAATTAATGAATGACATAATAAATATTCTATCTGTTATTGATTATAAGAGCGTTTGAGTGTTGCCATATAAGAATTAAAGATGTCTCTTACATTACATTGTTCATTGACTTTATTACATAAATAATAATAGCCGCAGCTTTGTTTTGTCTGCGATTCTGCTGTCGCATTTTTTACAATGACTACTTCGACCAGGCTCCACAGTATAACTTGGAGTTTGAACTGCTAGAAACCGCCACTTAAAGGAGAAAATCGATATCACGTATAGTTGAACTAAGTCCAGTGTGCTAATAGTTTAGCTTTTGTCTTAAGGCTCTCAGAAGAGAAATAATTATTTAATACACATTGGATTCCTTATGTACAATAACTTTCATTGTTCACTGTATTGAGACTAAATGCTCTTTTTTTTTCAAAAATAACTATTTTAAACCATCCATTATCTCAATTATTCAAACTTTTAAAAACATTATTGACTTTAATAATCTTCCATATTATAGAACTGCTTAGAAAAAAAAATCAATAAAACTTTAATTTTCTGCGAAAAGTGTTTCATTCTAATATCATTTTTACACAAGGAATTGATAGACAAAAGTTTTGATTGATTAAAGTATGAATATAAAAATTCGATACACAATAGATAATTTAAACAAGTAGAGTATTTAAAATATCACTTAATAAAACTGAAGATATGATGGAAATTTAAAAAAACTGTCCACTAATTCAGCGTTTTAGCCTAGAACATTAAACCTTGATGTCTAAAATAGTTCTTATTATAGAAAATAGTTCTTTATGAAATTGAAGTAAAAAAATTGCTGTATAAAAAACTATGGGATAATATCATCCTTCGAAAAAATAAGTGGAAAAATCTGGTTATTTGGTTAGTCTGAATTATAAGATGAAGAAAATTTAAAGTTACTGAAGAGTGATCTATGGAACCAGAAAGAAAAATGCTTTTCGAAACCTAATGAAAATACCATTTATTCAGCACTAGATATCATTTAGATAAAAAACGCATTTTGAAACTTATTCACATTGTATATTACATAAGGTTCTGTGTTGTATTTTGAGCCTTAATAAAGGCTGCAAACTGTACTACATAAATGTAGTTTTTCGTAATTAAAACTTAACTGTTATCTTAATTAATCTTAATTAAATTAAATTGTTCCACAACAAATTATTTTTCCTATTTCCTTCTTCTGAAAATTTATGGCAAATTATGGATAGTCAAGATTTTATAGTCTAAAGAAGTAAGATTTTTTATTACAAAATACACAGACGTTAGGTAGGTTGTAAGGCATTTTCTTCTTTTTTCCTTTCAGTTTCTTGGGGTTCATCATGACTAAATGGTAGGAGAATGTTCTTTCAGACCAAAAAGTCTCAGGTTTGATTCCAAACCACTCTTGTAAAATGGGAGATATGTGTTGTGATTTCGATAGACGTTGTGCATCTTTTAGGGGGTCGACTACACTCGCGCGTCGTCAAAATGACCCGGTTTTTCTCTAAAACCCATTCCATGTAACATACCTAATAGTTTGTTTCTCGACAACGTTACTTAAGTTCTTTTTTTTTTTTAAGTTTACTTTTTATGGATTCAACGTTAGAAGTTCACATATTGCTGTAGGATTTTTCATTTGAACTTGTCAAATAAGTATTATTTTGCAGTTTGAGGAATTTCTTTTCCACTAAATTTTTGTATCCTGATTGAAGCAGAAATACAGTGAGAAACTCAAACTTGGCAGAATATTATCTTGCTTAAACATTATATATATATATATATATATATATATTCAAAAAGACTAAATATGTTGTTATAATATAAATTGCTGTAATTTTCTTTTTATTTCTTATTTAAAAAGCCAATTTTAAAACGGGATTATTTTTCAATGCGGACAATATTTCTTTTCTTTCATTTATGAAATTAAATTTTAGATTAAAATTTTCAGTAGATTTTTATAAAACTTGCTACAAAGAAGGTGCAAGAAATGTAAAATTCAATAAGAGTGAATGCAATAAATGTGATTCCTCTCTCTCTAATAAGGAAATGTATTTCTGGTGACCGCATGGCTACCCCTTTCAGAGAGCAGGCGTGGCGACTAACAGTACAATTTAACAACGTCAACATAAAATATACGCCTCACGTGTAGGGAGGAAGGAGATGTAGAGAATATTGATAAAGCAGAACATAAACATTCGGCGGAATGGGAATGGTGAATGTTAAGCGTGTCTGTTTCATCAATAACAGTGTCTCTCTCGCGCACTGATAAATGGATCTCTTTTTACAGATGAATCTTCTAATAAATATGATTGGATTTATCTGTGAAAGTGGATCCTTATGTTTGGCAGGAATCGCTCCCTGATTTTCTATATAATCAAGCTTTTTACCCCTCTCATTAACAGTAAAGTTTATCTTTGCTGTTTTTAAAAGAAAGAAACGATAATGGTTCCATTACTTCATAAGGTGTGAAATGAACGCTATTAGGGTATCAATTCGAATACAATACAGATAGTCTACGAGTAGAATTCCGAAGCCAATAACATTAAAGATACAGTAAAGCAATATTTTTTATCACTTTATGAAATCCCTTCAAAAGTATGGGTATTGACAGTCGTTTTGAATATATTCTATTCCGTTTATAATTTCTAAGTGAGCTCCATAAAACCTCATTATGCATCCATTTTCAAAGGCCCCTGAAAACGGTATTTTTAAAATAAATTTGAAACATAAATAACATTTAGGGCTTACATAGTCAGACAATGAAACGCTATACTGTATCGTAAATAACTTTTATACTGAGAATGATTTATGTCTCGCTATAATCTCTTGGTCTTATGGATATAATTTACCCGTCCTGACAAAATAAATGCCTAAAATTACACCATTTTATGAAAGGCAATCTATAAACCCTGCTTAAACACAAGGTTATAATTTATGGCATGTTGAAAATTCTTTTAAGCATATGTAAGGCAACGGGTACACATTTTTTCTTGCTCGATTCGATTTCTCTGGGTGAACTTGATGAACTTTTTTCAACGAGGCTATAACTGTCAAAAAAGGATTCTTAGTTGTTTGACAAATGACAATGTTTTAGCGACTCCTTTTGTTATTCCTAGCATAGAATTCACACTTTAGAATTGTGGTTCTAAACTTTATTTCTTTTTACGAAAAATTTACTATTACAGCTATAAGTTCAATTTGTTCAGTTTTAAGTCCCTCAAAATTTGAGAAAGCACACAGATTTCCATTTTTATAACAAAATTCATTCGAAATCATCTATAATATCTTACTCCAAGATAGGTATTATTTTGATAGTTATTCTTATAAATTTATTCTTTTGATATTTGAACGTTGTTTGAAATTTTCTTATAAGTATATTGCATTAATATTAAGGAATTCATGCTTTTTCTTACCTTATAACATTGACAAATTATTGAAATTTATATCAGGAATATTAAAATATGTGTTTCATTTCTCAAAATTATTTCTAAACTATGCATGGATTATTTAATTAATTTTCATCTATTATTTAATAACTCAAACTTGATAATTAAGCGTTTGTTTCATGTTTAAATATCAGACCAATTTTATGAAACATTTAATTCAATATTGTATGCAGTCATTCAATTTTTAAATGAAAATATGCAAAAGGCTAACTACACAGATTATTATTTTGTTTTCAAATTAATAGGTAAGCAAATAGTATACCATAAATGCCAATCAAAAGATCTATCAATAGAATTACAGTTTGTGAATGTACCTCCAATTGCACATATTCATAACTTGAAATATTGAGTATTCATTAATTGAAAAATATTCACATCACAATGTTTTAAAATATTGGTTTACAGTTATTAACAAAACTTTTCGACTTTTCCAGGCTGTTTTGCAGTGTTATTTATAAACTTGAGTCATCACAAAAAATTACTAACTATTACTCAATAAAATTGATAAATATATAGGTAAAAAAGAAATGAGGAAAATTCCTTTTACCTCCTCTTTGTCGATCGCATGTCTTCATTTTTTATACCTTTTGTATACTATCATATCTTCGTATCTATATTTGACAATAATTTAATTATATTCACCACGGAATGTTCTTTGTTGATCGTGAAATATATGTTGATTCTTTGCATAATAATCTGTAGCCATTTAAAAAAAAGAATAACACTGTAATGATACAAAATTAAGTAACACTTTTTACGGAAATTTCAATAAATTTAGAGTAAACATTTCTGAAATTAAGTAAAATTCAGATATTTTGCTCATATTTTTAAATTTTTAATTCGTTCAATATGTTTAGCTATCATGTGATATTGCCACTGAATTTTATCGACATCTTTGACGAAGAACATATCTGCGTGAGGTTCATTTTCAACATGAAATATATTTGAAATGAATCGAATAAACCGAAATTTCACACAATTGACTGTTGCAGTATCGGGACCATAAACACCATTGACAGTTTCAATCTCCAAACTAAAGTTTTGTATTTATCAAAGAAAAACTGTAAAATATATCCATTTTTCCCTTTGTTGACTTCATTTTAAACACCCAGTAACTCACAACTTAAAGGACAAAACAGAAAACAATTAAAAAGTTTTTTAAAAAAACCTTTCAAACGAACATAAATGTGAAGTTTTTTGCCCGATATTTTACAAGGTACCGATCACAATATCTCAAAAATAACGGATATCTTTTTCCCCAATATGCACATACATGAGACAAATATACTGATTCCATAATTGGAAATACGTGATGCTAACTTTTTAGGTGGAAATTAATATTGTAAAAAAATATCATCAATTATGACTACTAGATGGGATAAACTCCAAATACTCCAAATGAATACTCGCTTCAAATATTATGCGCCCAATTTTGAATATTTCTAAAGTGGAATCTCTAGTAAAAAGAGAAAATTTGCTGATCCAGAAAATGACTCAAAATCTATAATTCCATCTGTATTAACAATAAGTCAAGATTTATAAATTAAAAATAAAACTAATATTTATCGGAATTTGTCAATACATGTAGCTCGCTCATTATAAAACAATTAGTTGAATTATTTGGTAGGAAATAAGTGAAAATCTTGGAAATTAAAGTAAACTTGTTATAAACTCCAGTAAATGACTGATAGCAGAAAATGTTATGGATTGGAGAAAAAATATCTTAAAATCAACACAAGATAAAGTTTTGTGGCACATCTAATATTACATGAAAAATTTCCGTTTTCATATTCAGTAAGAGGAATTTCTTCAAGATCATACTTCAAAATATTGTTAGTATTTCTTGAAAAGATGAAGTCCTTTTCATATACAGCGCTCATACATATTCCTGATCAAAGTCATCTGATTCAACATAAATGGAACATTGGATTTTAAAAAATGTTGTTTCTAATCACTGCAATTAGGGTGGAAAAGTATGAAACCTCTTTGAGCCCTTCTAGCATGGAAATTCAGACAAAACGTTCAAAAAAATCTTACTATTTAATTGATTAAAAATAGTTCTGAAAACTTTCATAAAATGTATTTCATGTAATAAGCATGTTGACTTACCCGCAATTCTCTTTGCTGTGAATTGAGCGATGGATAAGCAACCTATAGTTTTTAATACTAATTTTTTGCTCTTCATTATCAAAACCGGATTGAGTACTAGATTAATAATTAGAATGATGTCTCATCTTGATTAATTACTGTATAGACATATATCATGGGAAAAAGTTTAAAAAATGCTATGAAAATAGATGTAAGATCGTAGCCCAATATATGAAAAAGAAATTACAATTGTTTGTTAAAAAATAATTTCAGAAATTATGAATACTTTAATTTCTTTTATTTTCAAGGTATTTAGATATAATAAGCATTTTGTCCTTCCAGTAAAAAATTCAGAATAAACATGAAACAGTGTTAATATGAGAACAACGCAAAAAGTCTTGCAATATACGCTCTACACTCTAAGTAAAAAGAATTTTCATTTAAGAAAAGTTTATTTCAATTACTCTTATCATACAAATGATTTATAGCGAAAAAACTAAAAAAGCATAATTCCTAAGAAAGATGTAAAGCAATTTTTTTTTTTTGTTTAAAGAAAAATTTAAAGAAAATCTTGCAAATGTTTAGCAAAGGTTTTTCAAGTAGTAAAAAAAACGAATTTCTGGCGGTAAAATTTCTTTCTTAGGAACACATGGTGTTTTCCTGCATTTTATTAGTGTTCTTTTATGGATGAAGCACTTCGCTGGCATATTCGTCATTTTATGCACTATCAACATACCTTAGAAATATTTCACTATTAATTTCTGATTTCAATTAGTTCCATCGGGAATTTTATTTTGTCGTATTGATTAACGAGAAATTCAATTGTCCTTTTTAAGTGTTCTATGTTAGCTCGATTTTTAATTTTTTAAAAAGTTAAAAGTGACAAATATGGGATTTTTGCACAGCTTATGAAATGAAAAGGTTTAAAGCATCCACTTTTTACAATTTATTTCCCAAAAAAATATCTATATTTTCCTTATCCTCCAGATATAAATGCTTGATTGAATTTCTAGCTAAATGTCTTTGAAAGTAAAAAAAAAAAAAAAAATCCCGTAATGGATTAATATACATAAATTGAAGGAGAATTATTGTTTCATATTTCTTTAAAAAAATATATAAACAGATAAATATTTTACTGAAATATTTATGTATGAAAATTAGTCTTTCCCACAGTAAATAACAATTTTAAATAATAAAATTGAGGTGAAAACCATTGTGGACTTCCTGTTTTATAATCTTGAATAATTATATTCTTTATCAAAAATATACCAAATGTTATTTAAAAATAAAACGTAGTGAATTCATAATCAGCATATGATTAAATGAAATGCACATTAATTAAACAACTTGGGATTTATATATAATAATTGTTTCGCTGAATAGTGAACAAACCTACTTGCCTAAAGTTATTGTAAGGCATTTTAGTATCTATTACGTAAAATGTCTTCCAAGAAATCTTTTAATTGATAGTGGGTTTAATTAACACACACACATGTCGCAAGGGAAGAAACCTGGAAAACTCTCTAACATCCACCGCGGCAGATGTTCATGAGAAAGGCAGAAGCACAACATCCATCTCTTGTTGTTTAACAATATTTGGGATCGAGCTCAAGAACTTTTGTATGCTGTCCAACCATTTGGTCAATCATTTTTGCAGAACTAATTTATCAGTAATAGAGTGATCCTTTGTAGATTTTCTGCGAGATCAGAGCATAAAAAGGGCAAATCTTTAAGCCTAAAATAGAGGCTCTTCATCTTCCCTTTATCTTAAGAGTTTGTTCCTACATCTTCTGTATTCCAATTTTAACAGAATTCTCCTTTGTTAAAACCCAAATAACTTTATTTTTATTAATATTACAAGTTTCTAATTAATGAAATAATTTGTGGAGTAAGAATTAAGATGATGACTAAAATCATCGATATCCAAGATAATCCAGAAACAGAAAACATTTGCAAAGGCAATCCCGAGTTAAATCGAGTCGTGGATACTGAAGCGGAAACATGGTTTCGTACATACAAACTAGAATAAAAGTAATAACAGCTATGTTAGGTGTTCTGACGTCATTAAATAAAATAATGACCACAAAACTAAGAAAACTACAGAAAGGGGACAGCTACAAATTTGTGTCACAAAATTTTAGGCTTATCAGAGAAGTAAAGTGTATTCTCACATACATAATTTTTTTAT
>JAPDSC010038283.1:18076-28155 GCA_026290005.1 Latrodectus geometricus
TACCAGGTGTGGAATTAGTCCCACTCACTATATAATAATATTTATAAAGTAAAATCAAGCTTTTATTATGAATTTGGTTTTAATGCTACTTAATTTAGATTCAAAAAACAATAATCGAAAAAGTTTCAATCAGCATTATTATGATCATAATAATTCTGAGGTCTAAATAAATTGCACATTTCTGTTCATGGTACACTTTTCAAGTGATACCATCACGAAGGTGGTTTCACGTTCAAAGCAATTTAATTAGAAATGTAAGCATTTTATTTTAGTAATTGAAAAAAAATCAAAAAACCGTAAGTACTCATCATAACTAAAAATAAATAAAATGTACTGATATTAGTAAATTTAACAATTGATGAATGTTGCAACTATATAAAATATATTATATGACGACTTTTACTACCTATGGGAATCATCATTTTACCTTTGCATTACTAATGCTTTTGTTTGATTACATTCCTGAAACATTGATAATTTTTTGTTTTAAAAATTTATCAATTTATCTTGTTTGTGAATGTACAGAAGAGAATAATTTTTTTTTTAATTTTCTCGTTTGTATTTTATTTAAATTATAAATTATAAACTTCCATGCATTTCACAAAAAATTAACTCTGACTATTTTAACATCCACATCAAACAAATTGATGTCAACCAATTGAACAAGAAACATTGATGTTGCTTACACCTTCCTTAACTCGAAATGTATACTTAAATAAAATCATCCTATTTACAATGGATCCAAGAAATACGATTTTAAATATTATGGGAACAAGATTTCGTTTCTAATGCATATTTCAAGCAAACATGATAAACAAGATCTCATGACTTAGAATATACAAACTGACTAAAAAATATTTGTCCATGTGATATGATGATTACATAAACACCATTACAAATAAATATTATCTTGAAGTTTCTTGCTGCTTATAATATAAATGAGCTGCATGGGTAGAGATGTCTATTAAAGGCGTAAAGAATTTCTAAGTCATATATAGTTTGAAGAAGAGTTGGAATACATGAATAAGCTAGTCTAGAGTGTCTTAGACATGCTTAATAAAAGGAAAATCTCGTGAGTAAGCAAACCATGGCACATGAAATATAGTTTTTTTTTCCAAAATAAGTGTATGAAGCAAGTAGATTGACACTGAATATTATTTGATTATAAAATTAAAGTACCACAAATTATCTCTAAATATGCACGAACAAAATAATCCTGAATGTTACTACTATATTCTGAAACATTGCGAGTTTCATGTAGCAATAGTCAAGTGTTTAGTGGTAACACAATTCTAGTAGGGTTATGCAATTAAAGAAACTCTTGTCCATAGAAAAACAAATCTGGCAACTGAATAGCTTGCGCTCTGTCTTTCAGTTCAAATTTTTGTAAGCTCGATTTTCCCCTCTGACATGAGCATTTTTAACGGGGAAGAATTTATTTCAATGTAAACGTCGTTATCAAATTAGTTCTCAAAAAAGACTATGGAAGAGTAGGAACGAAACGAAATTTCTCCAAACAATAACCCATTTTTCTGCATCTGTCTTCACTACGTTAGATGGAAGATACAGAGAAATTGCTTTTACCACAGGTAAAAAAAACTATGTAAAAAAGAGCAGAGCTTATCCATGAAAAAGCAGATACTTCTAGTTGTCCTCAGTTTATAGAAATGCATACCCAAATCTAATTCTTTGGCGTAAAGCAAACAGAAATCTCTATATGGTCACTTAGAAAACTTTCTCATCTTGCCTCACAGCATTTCTGTAGCAAAAGTGAGCACGATCTAAATTGAAATGCAATTTCAGTCTTGTAGCCAGTCATCTGCATGAGAGGTAAATATTGGTCTACCTTCTTGAAAAGAATCAGTTCGAAATATTTCACTTAAGTCTGAATGGTTGATATTTAGCCACATTTCTGTCTTTTACCTGCTTCTACTGTAATAATGATTCAATTCGGTTGGCAAATAGTATCTCGCTTTCACACATTAGCTATCTCGAAAACATTTTTATTTAAAAACTATTTATTCGTTTTTTGTTAAATAGTAAAAGGCTACTTTTAAGGAGAATCATATTTACATATATCATTTTCCGGACACAATTTTATACGAACTTGCTTAACCCTTCTTTGCATAATGGTGGAAATTTCCATCATAACCTATAATGCCCAAAAATTATATAAAAGAACAAGTTCACTTTCAGTTGACCGTGTTTGGATACCTTTCTAATGTCCATTGCATAAAAAGAAACATAGCTGTCAAAAATAAACAAGTGTCATTATCAGTAAAACGAGCTTAAAAGTGTCTCATTCCGCTGTTTGTTGTAGTTGCAATAAACGTATGATTTTGTTTATAATTTTGTTTTATTATATTAGAGTTTCTATTGCTAAAAAATTGAAAATGAGTGGAAGAAAGGTTTGTAACACGTGTTTCTGTTATTTTCCTCTTTTATTTCTATTTAGTACTAAGCTAATGATTTAACTTTGGACGATGATGGAAATTTTTAGCATATTGTTTTTTGCTAAATTTATACTATAAATATATACTAAGATTTTTTTAACCATTTTTCCTTTAATTTTGAACACGAATTATATCAACTTGATTTATTTCACCAATAAAGAAAAAATCATGCAAAGAAGAGTTAATGCAGTTTTTAAGAGCATACACAATTTAAGGTATATTTAAACAATTGATCTCAATTTTTTAATAAATAGTAAACAATTTATCAATATATTGTAAAATAATACATGTATTGGGGTGTCCGAAAAGTAGCTTCGTTTTATACGAAAATGAAAACCGTATAGCGAATAAATATTTTATTGAATAATTAATTCAATAAAATATTTATATATTATGCATATTGTCAATTCTAATACAATATCTTTTACCACATTTCTGATTCTAGCATGATTTCATACTCATGAAATGGTTAGTTTTCAATAGAAAAAAACTGATTTATGTGGGAAAAACGAAATGACTTTCCGAACAACACAGTATATTACTTTGTTACACTATATTCATTATATTATATATATATATATACATACAGTGTAACAAGATGTAACTATGATATTGTATTACCACTTGATGTACTTTATTAAAAGTAGACAGTCATTTAAATACAATTTAATGCTTTGTGACTAATCATTTTATTTCATTTATTTTTGTTTCTTAAAATTTTATACTTCTTGATATTTATTCAAAATAAATTTTTAAAATCCATCTACTCAAGACTTTATTCTTGCAATAGCTTAAATTTAAATGAAAGTTATTCAAAATAAAATCTTCGTAAAAACTACAATATCAGGTAATGCCATCACCTTTTTTTCAATTGCCTAATTTTAGCAGGAGCTGCAAAGTTAGCATCCATAGAAATTGTGTGAATACAGTTAAGTTTTACTCTGTTATTCGAATATAGATCATAATTAGAAATGCTTTTGAATATGAATCATGGTTATGGATAAGAAAGTATATACAAATTATGAATGTTTTCTTATTCATAATTTCTATGGACTTTTTCATACCATACATGTAACCATGACAGTAACGAATACCGCCATGGACTTTTTTGAAATTTCAGAAACAAGTCGAGCAGAAATAATAACCCTAGTATTATGTAGTAAAGACACAATGTGACACTTAAAAGATTACGAAAAATCGTTATTTTTGACGCAAAATAAGTATTAATATCGTTCGATGAGAAGATTTTAGCGCCGCGGAAAAGACACGGGGTTTAAAATGTAAAGGTAACGAATTCTGTAATCTCACGCTACTTATCATTGAGTATTTTTAGATTCTTACATAATTCCTCGGTTATAACTAGGTATAACTAGTTCGAACAATATTTAAGAGTTTTTGTTTATTTTTCTCTTTTAATAATCGGTAAAAGAAAATTAAATGTACTTAAAATGCTCTTTTAGTCTCAATATATATTATTATTTTCTTTCAATTAAAGAAACATGACATGTTTTATTTTTACTGATGTATCCGTATGTTTAATTATGCATTAAGATATTTAACAAATTTTCGTATGATACATGCGAATCAAACTAATAAAACTATTTGCATTTATTATATTCTGTAATATTATACTAATATATTCTATAATATAATATTTTTTACAAAAGAAAACCTTGTTCTCTTAAAGAAAAATATTCAGAGCGCGAAAAAAACAAACCAACATACGATATTTTTTATATTTTAAAGAAAATAATGTCTAAAAATTATAAAAATCATATGTTTTTTGTATGCACATACGTTTTAAGAATTTTTACTTATTTATACAAAGAAAATAAGATTTTAAGAAAATTAGGTATAAAAAACATTTTTGAATCCTTCGTGAAAAAGTTGTTTATTTATGTATTTCTTTACTGAGAAAGAGAGATTTATTTAAAAAAAACTTATAAAATAAAATAATTCAAATTCATTTCATTGAAAACTCCATTTCGTTAATCGCCAATTTTAGTAAGAAGTCTTCATGGACAGCGTGAAAAGAGAAACTTCAGAATGAACACCTTAGAATAGTGAGGAAACAAATTTTGTCTTTAGCGAAATGAAATAATTGGAAAATGTTTTGCTTTCACTTAAAACAAAATTTGATTTCTCTTTATTCCAAGATTTAGGAATTAGCAATGTTGCAATTTTTCGGGAGAACTTTAGACTCTGATCCCTAGCAGAAAGTCGCCTTCCTTAGCTTGAGTTATTTACAAAATTACACTTATTGTTGCTCCGGTTAAATATAAGCAATATTTTATTATTTTTCATTAAAAAATGAGAGAGACTGTTTAATTGAATAAACTATGAATTTTTAATTTACTCAATATTATGAGGTTATATTTGGGATCATATTTGGAAATGTTTTGAAGTAGCCCTACTTCGAAAGTAACACTTTTGAAATAGATTTCCTATTCAAAAGAAGCACATTGAAGAAAATTAAGGAATATGCTTTGGCAGAAATTAATATTTCTTCATATTAGAGTATAGATTGAATTAAAAAAATAGTAAAAATTAGGTTATGTAAAGTTTTTTTTCTCAAAAGAATGCATTACGTGAGTTTTTGAAACCGCACAGTGGACTTCCCAGTGGTTGAAGGCTGTTATAAGCCATGTCCATTGTGTATATATTGTCTATTAGAAGAACTTTTCATAAATAGTGGGCCATATTTACGTGTTGCAAAGCACTCATCCCGAAAAACGTGAATGAGCACCAGCATACTTCCCTGTATCTATTCCAGAGTTTCACTTTTCCCAATTAGTTGAAACTACTGAGTGGGAGTCATCTTAAGCTAGATTGAGACCAAGCAGAGGACTTTCCATTACCCTGCCACCCCAGATGTATCACTTCACTTGGTAGACATTGTGATCACACCCCGTGTAATGCAACTAAAGCCAACTCGACAGATATTTGCTTAAGTCGGGTTTCGAACTCACAAATTTTCAAAAGTGAGAATAACAAATCAGGCCACTGTAACCTCTATTCTGACCGACATGCATGCAGAGAAGGGATCCATTTCTCGTTGTTCCCCAGCTGTTGGGACAGAACCCTAGACTTTTCGCTCAGAAAAGTGCTGTCCTATCACTTTTCTTCGATGAGCCTATGCTGTGTTTTGACACTACGTAATGCACAGCCTAAATATCAAAGTTCATTGTAAAATATTTTAATAACCAAATCATATATTGCTTTCCGAGATGAATTTTAATAGATAACGGTCAGTATTCAATGTCGCAAGGAAGAAACTTCTAAGCAAACACCCTGATAGATTTGTATGCAAAAAGCAGAACATCTATCTCTTGTTGTACGCCTATAGCTGGGATCAAACATATCCTCCAAAGAGTGTTCTCTTACCACTAGATCACTGGGATACGATACTTTTACCACTGAGTAGTGAACAACATACCAAACGAATGTCACTATAAAGTATTTTAGCATCCACACTTAAATAGATGCTTTTCAGTATGACTTCTCATAGATAGTGGGCTGTGTTCACATGTCATGAGGATGGAAACCTAGAAAACTCCCAAAGAATCACCAAGACAGATGTGCTTGTAGAAGTACCACATCCGTCTTCCATAGTGATAGAGTGACCATAGTGATAATTAGGGAAAGAGATCAATCCCGGGTTCTTATGGTTCTCCTGCTTCAAAAAGCATTGAACTACCAATAGGCCAAGGTGAGTGAGCCGCTATGAGATGTTTGTAGGATATCATTATTAAAAAATGCATCTACAATGCTTGAAATAGCTAAGCTTTTCTAATAGCCATTAACATAGCCTAACGATCAAAGAACATACATCAAATATATTATTGTGTCTTAAACCTCATTTACCAAAATTGAAAATTTATCTTTTAAATCCTAAAACTCGAGTGATAAATATGAAGCTGTTAAATCATGAAATACTTTCTCAAGTCAATTCCTTTTTTTTATCATGTATATATTTTGGAATAATGGTTTCGGAAATGGAAATATATCAGAATTTTTCCAAATGGTTTATTCAAAAATTTCCCAAATAATAAATAAATTTCTTACATTACACAGTGGACAACAAAATTTGTCGCACCCTCAGTGTGTGCTTGTACTCATTTTTTCAAACTGAGGAGAATGTACGATTATTTTCCTCGTGAATATAAATGTGACCAGGGAAAAGAAAGAATTGAAGGAAAAGCTTTTTTCTTTTCTTAGAAAATAAAGAATGACATTGCAGTGTCCAATCCATTGGAAAATGCAGGTCGTTGCTTCGAATGGACTTACTATTATTACCATTATCATTACTATTATTATTTACAATGATTTCAATTCTAAATATGCGTATCACAGCCTTGTATTCTTAAATTAACTAATTTTTTTTAATTAAACATTTTAGATGGATTTTTTTTTATTATTGATTTTTGACAAAATAGTATAAACATAAACTACAGTAGAAGTTGAAAAGCGTACCTCAAGAATAATGCCAATTTAATAAGTACGAAGTATTTCCTGATAACAATTTATATTAAGTTATTTCCTAGGAAAACAACGCATATTACGTAAGAATAGGTAAATCATTAAATTTTGATTTAATTTCATTTTTATGAATCATGTTCAAATTACGAATTAATTAGTAATTGGTAAAATATGCTTAGTTTAAAGAATTTTTAGGACCTTTCAAATTTGATATATATATATATATATATATATATATATATATATGGATGGATGGATGGATGGATGGATGGATGGATTTACATCATAAAATTTTAAGCATTTTTCTACATTTAATGATAACAACTTTATAGAACTGTTTTTAATAGAATATTTTATTAAAGAAAGATATCTTTAAATTTTTATTTAGTTTAACTGCTATATTTAATTTTTTATTCATTTTTGTTTTGCTATACGTTATTACCAACACGAAAAAACGTAATAAATATTTTAATGATGAAAAAACCAATATTGCAATATTTGTTTTATATATTTATAATACAGTACACGAAATACGATAAATGTAAAATCTAAAGTAAGTTAAACGCAAATAAAAAAAATTGAAATTTATTTGCTGTTATTAATTTGTATCAGAAAACGTTACGAAAATTTTTCTCCATTGCCTATTTACTTAGAATTCATCCTTCAAAAAGAAAAAAAATACGTTAATATATTCTCACTGAATTTCCCTTTCAAAAAGCCGTTAAGAGTATATTTAATAGAAATAAAATATGTGAGTGAACCCGCTTCGAATATATAACTGAATTATTTTACTATTAGCCACAAATTATGTGATTAGTAAGTGTGTGAATATTTTTGGTCAATAATTAATATTAAATTGTTTGTAATTTAAATGCCAAAGTTAATTAATATATTCCGAGATCTTCTATTGTATATGACCTCACATATCTTAAAAAGCACGTGTCAACTTAGATTATAAAATGCTCATTTTTCCTTTACTTGATATACAAATGTAAATCTTCAATTGAAAATATCTATGTATAAAGTAAAGAATGCAAGCCATAAATCACTGAGAACACTTAATTGTCTGCTTGATATTTCTTGAATTGTCATAAATTTTTATACTTGAGAATCTATTTAGTTGGACATAATCCTTTGCTTGAGAAGAATTTCATTTCATTCATAAGATTTTAAACTAGTGATATTTGTAGAAGACCATTATTACTGTCACACGTTCAGCAACTTTGTATGCATATTATTTGTTGACATGATGCTGCGCGTACAATGTTGAGTGAAATCTATGTGATTGACATAAGAGATCATGATTCCTACTTTAAAAAAGATTCCACTTAAAATTAGAGAAGCTCTGAAATAAGGCTGTACTTCACAATAGCATGGCTTTATCTGCTGAAGATCCCTTCAATACTGATGATGTTTTTCTTCATGGATGGTTGAATTCGAAGTCTTGGAGCCATTGCTTCTATCTTCCTTATTATTATTTCTTTCTGCTTTATTTTTTCTTACTTCGTTTCGGCTTCAGACAGGCGGTCATTTCCCTTATTTTGAGTGCCGTAAATTTTCCTTTACGTTCGTCTTTCCAAAAGTTACGATGTCGTGTGCAAAGACTACCTAGCCCTGAGAAACAGAATTGTAGGATTTTGATTGGTGTGGAGAATAGCCTCCAGTAACCAAGTACTCTAAAATCGTTTTCTGATACTAACTTCCTCTCCTCGCTCTCTTTCGGTGTTTTTTTTTTTTTTTTTTTTTTTTTTTTTTTTTTTTTTTTTTTTTTTTGTTTTTTTTTTTTTTTTTTTTTTTTTTTTTTTTTTTTTTTTTTTAATGCATGTTACATTTGGAGTGGCTTTTGATAGTTCTTTCTCATTTGTGCTTCAGTTGTAGTTATTGAAGAGATAAAAAAATTTCTTGATAACTGTGGGAGTCTAAACATTTAAAAATTTAGTAAATGTGTCACTTTTATTTATAATTTTAATAAAATTGTAATAAAATGAATATATTTAATGACATTGCAATTTCATCCGATGGTATTGTAATTTAAATGTATATAGGATTTTCGGAATATGTTGTTTAGGAATATCAACAGCTTTCAGTTGAAATTTGTTGTAATTTAAACTAATGAATGAATTTGTTACATTATATTAGTTGATTTGATTAAAATTTTTAATTACTTTAATTAATTCAAACAAGCAATTAATCCAATCAATATACATATCAGGAATGGCCAAGACGTCGACCCCGAAGACATTTTAGAAGACCGCGTGACCATCCCGACAATGACTTCGGTTATTAACAATTTAATTTTTGACTTATGTCACAGAATTAATGAATTATTTAAAATAAAAATTTACTAGAGTTTACGCTTTAAAACTTAAAACAAACTGTGCAAGTAATGCAATGAATTTGTCGTTTTACTGTGGTGAATTAAATAGAAACAACATGATAAAATGGGATGCTTAGATTATATCCAGTAGCCGGCGCATGATAGCGACGTGCCGAGTCAACTAGTCTATCTGTCCCTTCTAAGTTAATCGTCTTACGTGGCACGTCGCTCGCTTCCTACCGCACTGATAGGTATTTGTTTCAAAACTGTTGAATGTTCGAACTGTTGCTTGAAACTGTTGATACGAAACTGTTGAATTTGTTTTTCAACAACCCGTTCAAAATGACTCAGCCAGGCACCAGTGCTAAGAGAAGTAAAACTTACCATTATCACAATGAGTGGGAAGATGATTTCTTTTTTGTTATGGTGAAGGAGAAATGTGTTTGTCTCATATGTAACTCATGTGTGGCTGTACCAAAACAAAATCAAACGTAGAAAGACATTTTAAAACCCTGCACTTAAAATACGCTACAGACTTTCCAATCGGCAGTGAACTTCGAAAAGTTAAAGTGCATGAATTAAAGCAGAATTTACATTTACAGCAATCGGTATATACGAAACCGGGTACCAAAGCTAAAGCAGTAACATTGGCGTCGTTTAAAATTACAGAAGTTTTGATAGAGCGAAAAAAAAAACATTCGAAGATGGGGAATTGATAATAGAAGCTTTCTGTAAAGTGGGAGAAGTGCTTTTCCACGATTTTAAAAACAAATCTGAAACAATATCATCAATAAATAATATTTCTTTGTCGCGTAACACAGTGATGCGAC